>WEKY01030962.1:0-87906 GCA_013390045.1 Picathartes gymnocephalus
AGAGAAATAAAGGATAGAGAGGAGGAGAGGTGGGGGAAGCTACCAACGGAGGAGAGGAGGTCCTTGTGGTCTGCAGCCAATAGATCCATCTTCTTTCTGTGGGGAGATCTCAAATCTCAGTTAACTTAGGGGGTCTCTTTATAGTCTTTCCAAAAGGGCGGGGGGCAGCTGGCCAAGAGGTGCTGGAAATCTGTAGCCATGGTTATGAGATTGGAACAGGTACAGGTTGTTTCTTCCCGTTTCTGCGGCAGAACAGCGCAGTTCTTCCCGCCCCTGCAGCAAGCGCAATGCAGTCTACCATGACCTGCCCACTGTTCTTGTACTGGTTCCCATGGGAATGCATACCAGTTTTAGTCCAGCGAGCACACCTTGCAGGCAACATTTGGCAGACATCCCACCTCAGCCAGGCCAGGACCCTGTAGCGAAGTTTTTTTGGGGTTTTAAGGTTTTTAGTCTTTGTCTTTTGATGGTGGTTGTGAGGCAGATGAGGGATTTTTGGACCATCTCTCACAGTTCCCAAACACAAACCACAAAAAAATGGGTAAGAAAATTGGACTAGTCTAAAAGCCTGGCCATTTTCCCATCCCAGCATGTTTGGGCTTTGATGGTTGGTTTGCGTTTTGGTTTTTCTCTTGATTTGCCTTTGACCATCTTTTTTTATGATACTGAAGGGTGTGAGAAGGCCAATATGCTTGTGGCCTTGGCAGTTTTGGACAATGGGACTGCAGGAGGGACTTCTGGCCTCATGCTGGAGACCAGAAGAAGACAGGTTCCCATACAGCTCTGGAGAAGAGATTGTTCAGATAGTCTGGTAAAGATGCACATGAGCATGGGGACATTTTACTGCTGGTCTGCATTAAACATCCAGGTACTCCTCACACTAATCTTACAAGCTCTCTGGGGCTTTATCCTGACCTCATCCCTTCTCCCATTCATAAGTATAGTAAGAAAAATTCCTGGTGAGTCACCCTAAGGAAATGTTCAGAAGAAAACTCATCTTTTTTTCCTAGATGTGCCCTTTGGTCTGCTAAAGCAACTGCTGGGTAAGGCCAAGTGCCATCCTAGCCTTTCTAAGTAGGAGATTTTGCTGAATGCAGCTGTGAGAGCAGAGGAGCGGGTACCTTTTATTTTTGTAATGATTTTTATTCTGATTTTACTCAGACCTTCAGATATGCATATTTGCATATCTGTCTTTACAATTTTGAGCTGGTAAAGGGATTTGGTCAGAACATGCTGACTGCAGGAAATGGAAGCCTTTTTCAGAAACATCTCACTTTAATGAAGTAAATAGCATGTTAGATCACTCCCACAAAATTGAGTATTTGTCCTCTACAGCATAGTTTTGGGTTTTACACCATATTGCAATATTCATACTACAATTATAAAAAATGCATAGCCATAGAATTGCTTTTGGAATATTCTATTTCACAGTAAAGGTATGAAATTTTTGACTTTTTTATCCTCATTCTACTTGAAGGAATATTGAAGAATCTGAAAATTCCCCACAAAATAAAAATTCCAAATTTTAATTAGCTTTACTAAAATAAATGTCATCCATACCTAGCACTGTGGGATTTTGGAAATAAAGTCCCCCTTGTTTCTCCAGAGCATGTTGGGGAAGAATGAAAAATGGAAGTACAGGAGAGGGAGGTATGCCTCTTGGTGATTTAAAACATAAGCAGGACCCTCCATTCCAACTTAATCTATAAAACCCTCCCTGGTGTGAGACAGCTGTTGCCTCTGAAGCCTTCTACATATCTCTCAATATCCCAAGGGTCCTTCTTTTTTTAACCTGTATTGTATCCCCACTGCCCTTGAGAATCGTATATTACAGCTGCTTTCCTCAGAACAATTTGATAAGAATATCTGTTTTGGACCATGTCAGTGTTAGAGAATTGCTGTCAAGCATCAAGAGATGCTCTGTCTCTTCCCCTGGGGCTTTAAAGATGCTATTCTAAAATTAAAGTGTTTGGTATAGATAAGATGCTTAGGGTTATAATGAGGTCAAGAGTTGCTGGCAGTTTCCAACAAGATTTTTTTAAAAATAAGTTGATCAGGTCTCTTGCTCTGGTTATTTCCCTTTTTCAACAGAGGAATATAGACAGAACAGGTAAAGAAAGAGTCAGGAACAGAAATGTTTGGAAAAATATTTGGAAATTATTCTGATTACATTGTCTAATTCAAGTTGCCCCATTTTATTAAGCTGGCATCCTCTGCAATGCAATGTGACATGGAATATATGATGTAATGAGATATGCCTGCCAAAATGCAATGTGCTTTGTTTAAGTCAGAATATATTAATCCACTTACTGAATAATTGACCCAAAGAGATTCTGTCAAACAGTATTAAATTATTCACTGGATTTCCAAACCAGCAGGCAGTATCCTTTAAATATTTAAGAATAATGTCAAATAATTTTCCACACCAAAATTATTCTTAATTTTTTTTGTGTGTGTGTTTGTAGAGGTTCCCTGGCTGTTCTCTGTTGTTTAAGGAGGGCACGATAATTAAATAAAAGCCTGTGTGCCCTTCTGGTGCTTTCTTACCTACCAGCACCCCAGAAGGGGAAGAAAATGCTAACCTCCTTCAGCTGTCAGACCCAGTCAGATGGCATCCCATTAGCACTTTTTGTGCCTCATCCATGCATTTTAAAGCAAACCCCAAATTCTCCACATACACATACATACACATAAACACATACTTTCGCCACCTAGCCTGTTGCCTCAGTAGTGAGTTCCCCCAGAGAGGGTGCAGCACAGAGGCTGTGAAGTGTCCTGCTATTTCCTACCCTCAGGCCTCATGGTACCTCTCTAGGTGTGCATTATGAGATAACAACCTTGCCGGATCAATTCTGGTGTGGAAAATAGGTTTCCTTAGAAAAGGGACACCAGTACAGCAGCATTCAAGTTCTACCAATTACAGTGTCTGACACCTTTCCCCTTGAAGGTTGCATGCTGAACCAGTGCAGGGTATATTTCTGGCTTATTTAAAAAGGATGAGGACAGGCATCTGATAGCTTACCTTAATTATTCCATTTCCTCCTCCCTATATACTTTTCCAAAATCTAATTATAGTGCTCATGGCCCCTGCTATCAGCCAGCACCCAGATTAATATAAAGCCATGGGAAGGACAGCTACCTACCTTCACGCTTTCCACAACATTGCAAATCTATTTCAGCAATGTTGTGATACTAATATTTTGATACATTCATCATTGTGTTAGCATCAGCAGTGAGCAATATTTACAGTCTATAAGTTCTTCCAGGACCAACTGTTCATATTACTCCTGTTAAGTCCATTCAATTTTCCACCTGAAATACCACATTTATCTAGTCAGAGTTTGACATCTATTTTCGGTGGGGGAGGGGGTTGCTTTTAATAACAAGTTTTATTTAATTGTATGTTTTGCTTCTCCTGAAGAATACACTAAGGCAATCTGTTACGTATTGTCAATCAAGTAAGATGCACTTGGCTGCATCCTCAGGTTTATTATCTAGGTCCTGATATGGGGATATTTTTGTCATATGCATCTGTATGTGTTGAGGTGGAATTGCTTATCTGTTCTGTAGCTTTATTTGGACTGTAATTTGCTGCAGTGTCCTCACAAGTGCAAGTATGTTGTCTAGGGCTGTGCTCTGTGTGCAGTCGCAGGGCAGTGGGCAGCCCTGCTTGATAAGATTGCTATTGCAAGCCACAAGTGTTGTCACACTCTGCTTCTTTTAGTAAACCACCAGACTCCAAACACACGAAATATTCTTTATTTGTCAAAATAAAGTAATGATTATTTTGCAACTGCTTTACCCTAAAGGCATTTAAATCTGGCTTTAGAAGACAGCAAACCCTATGACTCTGCTTAGCCACAGTGGAACTAAAGCCCAAATGAAACAAAAATATATAGGAAATTCTTATCTTCTCCTTCTTCTTCTTCTTACTTAAGAGACAAGGGAGAAAATTACAGCAGCATTAAAAATAAACGTTGCACCTCCTGCAAAGACTTACATAGGTCTCTGAACTTTAAATTCCAAGGTTGCCACAGACATCATGGATTTCAGTGTTCTGGCACTTTGGAACAGCAACAGTAAACCAAGACTTGGCCAAAAAAATGCACTATTCCATTATTTTGCCTGGTGGACTCCCCTGCTATAATCCCTATTCACTGCACAGGGAAATTTACCCCCAGAGTAAGAGCTTGTGAGAGACTTCTTTTGGTATAAAACTGACACCTTTTTCTCGTACTTCCTGTGTGCAGAAATGCCAGGGTTTGTGCATGGTACTGGTATGAAAAGAGCATGTCCAGGACTCCTGTTAGCAGTCACCACATGCAACAGGAGGTGATGGATGGAGCTAATGGGGAAGGAAGTCACTGTTTTATGAGAAATTCTACATTAAATTCTGTTAAATGGAACAGGAACAAAGAAACCCATAGTAATTTCCAGGAAAAAGAAAAGAAATTAGGGTTATATCAAAGGCTTAAGAGAATCAAAATCTTTGATTCTAGTTTCAATCTTTTAAAAAATCTGTATGATAAATGTACACATATGAAGGAATTAAAATCCATAAATGGAAAGAGAAACTATGAATCTTCTTTTTTAGAGCACTGTGATCTTCCTTGAATGGTTAATTTCTATTTGTTCCAAGTTTCACTTTTTGCAACCTTTTCTTTTGTTGGTCTATGATAGCTCAGGTGGATGAAGCCCAGATTTTTCCCCCAGCATGCTGTTCATGCTGTGCCTGTTGAGCAGGGCAGCATAGAGAAATGATTGCTGTTTTGAGAGGTAATTCCTCAAGCAGCATCCACCACTGTGAAAGACCAAGCACCCAGGGCAGGAGGTGACTGTGTCCCAGGGACCTGCCTCAAAAAATATATCTTCCTGCAGGAAGAGTAGGGCTGGTGAAGGTCTGGATATGGTTCCACTTTCTGTTCCTTTGGGTAGAGGATCACAGGTGTTGTGCAGACACACAGCTCCACCAAAGGAATGGAAAGGGAATTTCTCCTCTTCAGCACTGAGGGAAAGCCCTGGCGCTAACAGACCCTATAACCTATAATCTTGCCTTGGTGGGATCCTTACAAGTGTAATTCTGTCTTTGTCTGAACACAGAGAGGTGGAATGTCTTCCCCAGTTATGCAGCTAATGGCTATTAGAGCTGGGGAAAAATCCTTTCCATTTCCAGTCTGAAGCAACAAGACTCAGTTTCTCTCTATTACAGGTTATGTGGCAGTGCCTTGGTACGCTGCCCTGCCAGTAGCATTCCCTGTGCTGATGGACGTTACTGCACAGCTTACACAAAGCCAATGAAGTGTGGAGGGCTTGCTTAGCCTTGGCTGCAGTGCCAGCAGGATGCTGACATGTTGCTGACTGTGTGCAGTCCTGCAAAGTAAGCTTTTTGGGAGGAGAGCTGCCAAAGCTTTACAGAAAAGCATCTTAAACCTCAGGTGCTGTAGCATCATCAGACAGGGCAGTGGTGTGCTGGGGGCTGACTAACACCAGTGTGAAGCAAACATCTTTTGAACGAATTGGTGCCAAAGGGAACACGCACAGCATCCCGAGGCAGCCTCAGCGAGACATCCGACTGATTAGATATTGAGGTCAGGCGCTGAGATACCAAGGTCATGCCATGTCCTGCTTTCCTCATCCAGCTGGGGCCCGATAAAATAGCAGCTGGTAAGACCACCAATCACATAAGGTGGCAATTTTCAACAGTCTCAAATTATTGTTGCAGCTAGGGCAGTCCAGATAAGATTGATCAGATGCTGGAATGATTTAGCTGTTCCTGATTTCTCCCCCATGCCCTTTTATTCTCTATTCTTCTTTCTGAAGACAGACAGTCACGTGAAACACAGGGAAGAACTCACAGAATCCCTCACAATCCTCAGAACAAAATATGAGGATTGATTTATGGGATGGATTACTTGGAAATGGTAATTCTTTGCTCTTTATGATGTTTTGTCGGAAGGTGCAGTACCCTCAAGTCAGAGCAGCTGGATTGCACTGAAGTTTTTACAAAAGGGGTGAGAGAAAGGGGGGTGGTGGTGAGTACCGAAGCTCCTCTAACGCAGCAGTTAATAAGACACCAGCGCATTAATCATGTGACAGATATTGAATCTAACACGGCAAGGCAATAATTTTTAAAAACAGCCAGTTAAGGTACTACCTGGTAGAAAAAGGCTGACTGAACGGCACATGTTTTATGCCACTATTTGCAATTAGAGTTATTTTTTATCCCTCTTTTTTTTTTTTTTTCCCCTATTTGAAAGTTTAAAAATGCCTTTTTAGACCTGTAAAAAAATAAGANAAATTGTCGTATTTATTTGGAGCACCACGAAGTGACCACTGGGTACCTGTAAAAAAATAAGAGAGAAACCATTCAGGGCTGTAACAGAAGGCTGCACAGTCCTTTCCCCCTTGCCCTCCTGTGCCCTGGGCTACACCTCTGGTGTTTGCACAGGACCCTGCTGTGGTCTCTCCCCTGAGCTGTACTGCCAGGGCTCGTGGGTGAAAGACTTCTGAGGGTCATGGCACAGAAGAAAGGCTCAGATGCTGTGGTACAGCTAGGACAGACTCCTGATTAAAAGAGACATGATTATCCACTGCAGCCTAGAAATGTGGCTCCCTTCTTTCCTGTGACTCTCCAGGCAGCTTTTTCCTACCAGACCACGTACACCTTGGCCTCTTTTATGACCTCCTGCCTGACTAGAAGTGTCAAAGTGGGTGAAGAACGGGGCTAATTTTGGTGCACAGCTATAGATGAGCCCACACCTCCTTGGTGTCCTTTATTTAAAGGAGCTTCAGTCATTTTAATGCTGTAGTTACTGATGTTATCGTGAAACTAATTTTTCATCGCTAAACACTGTTATCAGAAACACTATAAAACAAAGGAAGGAAACATTACTAAATGAAAAATGCACATGAGTTTTTAGGTTTTCAGCATGTGCATATGCCCTTCATTTTGAGCCTTGGTCAAACTGCTTGCCATGACAAGTTGCGATCACTGGGAAAGACCAAAGCAGATGGAGTAGTCATAAATAGAATCATAGATTTGTCAAAGTTGGAAAGGACCTTTAAGATCATCTAGTCCAACTGTCAACCCAGCTGTACCACCCTGTTCACGATTAAACTCCATCACTTCCCTTGGCAGTCTGACTAGGTAAAGTTTTGTCTTGCTTCCTATATGACGGATTTCCAGGGACATGCTTCTTGGCCACTACCGTATGATGAAATGGGCCCTTAACATAGGATGCAAACTGATGTCACCACTGTAAATGAATCATAAGAATTACCTTCCTAGGGGACATCTCATGTCCATCTTGCTCATTAATCAGTCCCTGACAGTGATCAAAGCCTGATGTTACAAGGGAAGATAAAAAAATAATTGTAATAAACAGAGACAAAAGTGCTTCAAGCCAGTGCTATGGGAAGAAAAATGTTCTCTTGACTCTGAACAACTCATTAGCAAATGCCAAGCAACCAAAGGTGAATAGGTGATTCTGCTGCCGAGAATCATAAAATGGAATTTCATGGTCAGTGTTAGCAATAGATACAGAAAGTGCAGGTTCCAGGGCTCACTGTGTTTGTAAGATGAAGTCCATAAATTCTGAGGGTAGATCATTTAGGTAAGACACATGAATTGCCTGAGAATCACCAGTTCCGAGGACGGCTTGTGAGTAGCTTCCTTTATTTCAGTGAATACAATGACTGGTGCAACTCATTACAGCTTTTTGTGGCTGATGTGTGGGAATTTTGCTTCACTGTACTCAGGAAACCTCAGTGTTTCTCAACAGCTGAACACCTGACCCACAGTTTTCAGATGTGGTTTAGTTTTGTTTTGCCTTTTAAAGGTCACAGATTGCATTTAGAGGTCTTTGTGTTTGCTTTCATGGACTTAAGAAGACATTTGATAGTAGCAGTGCTGAAAAATGTCTGCATGGATTTCCTGATGCTAATCAGATTAATCCTTTTTCTTTTTAATATAACTTTTGAGCTAAAGAGGTAAGCTGAGACTAGGAAAGATGTGCATAGGAAATAATTTCTCTAGCAAGTTCAGGTATATTTTTCTGAAAAATAACTTAATCTTATGGTTTCCCAGCTGTTTGCTCTCTGAAATTTCCTCCCTATGTCATAGCATCAGAATATCCTGCAAGTTACAAGGCAATCGAGGGAGATGCCTGAGCTAGTTCTAACTGAGTGGAAGTTTGAAATAATGTCGCTGCAGACATATTTCTTCTGATATC
This sequence comes from Picathartes gymnocephalus, assembly GCA_013390045.1. Taxonomy (NCBI): domain Eukaryota; kingdom Metazoa; phylum Chordata; class Aves; order Passeriformes; family Picathartidae; genus Picathartes; species Picathartes gymnocephalus. Next base: position 8,232 of record WEKY01030962.1, read on the forward strand.
TGAGCCAGTTTAGAGTGGTTGGCTATCTCCACCTCACACTGCTGGCTGGGATGTAGATATATGCTTCCAATCCTTAGTCAATTAACAGAAAACATTGACAAACACTCTCACACTTTAATATTCGTTTTTCAGTGAAAAATCCTTCACTGAGTACATTATGGTGTAATTTCACTTGTAGCTGACTAAATACAAATGTAACTCATGCAGATGTGTTTGCCACCCACCTCTGTCTCTGCGAAGCTCTGTGGGCAAATCCAGGGACACACCAGTTCTCAAGAGCAGAGTGGTTGGCTGAAGCTGCAGCTGGCCAAGGGAAAAATCTTTGCCCCGTTGAACTCACTGGCAAAACTCTTGTTGACTATTTTTGGGGCCAAAATATGTACTGCAGCAAACACTCAGCACATAAAGAACAGGGCTGCCTGTTTTCTCTCACAGAAGCCACTGAACTTGGCAGTTGGACTGTCACTTTGAGCATCGGTGCTAAACAAATCACCTCCTGTGTTATCTTCTCACTCTAGAGGAACACAGGTCTTTTTTCACTGTGTTGTTCTAGCATATGATATAATTACCAGCATTAAGGCAGGTTTTGTTTATTTTCCTGCACACTTGGCACTTGGATTACATTTGCTTTTAGGTTTTTGGGGTTTTTTTTGCCAACGCAATACAGAAACACAGGGAAACATGAGGTTGCTTTATAGTTGCCAGAACACATAACTTGAAGAGTTTAAGCCCACCTAACTCCCACCCATACAGTCTGCATCTCATCTGGAATCCCTGTCTGTGGTCCAGCACTGACTTCCTAGGAGTTCTTTCCCTGCAGATACTTGCACTTAAGTGTTAGATAATTTCCTAATTAGCCCGAATGCACTGTGATGGCTCTGCTTTAGTTTCATATCTATCCTTGGAAGCAGATGCTCTGGGACAACAAGCTCTTTCTCTGCCAGAGCTGTGGTGCAGTGAAAGCAGCAATGGGCAGGCAGCTCACTTCCACCTCCTTCCCCAGGGGGTGTCTGTCAATCTCCCTGAAGGACCGTGCTGTGACACCAGGCAGGAAGGCAGAGCCCACTGCTTCAGGACCGAACCCAAAAGGCCAGCAGGCACATACTAGCCTCCTGCTCCTTCAGTCTCTTCTCTTTTGCAGAGGAGTATTTGTGGCTTAAACCTCAGGAATAGAGTCCTCTATGGTCAGAGGAGACTGAATCGGTGATTAAGTTATATGGATAGATCACCCTCACCTGTGGAGATATTTGATTATTTGTACTTGCTAGAAAATGTAGGAGTCATCTGACAACAGAAACCTAAAATTTTTGGAGGCAGCACCTAAACAGGACACTTAGAGTAGATGGATTTGGTTCCACTTTTGGTTAGTAGGTTGACAAATGGTCTATAAAGAAATAATAATAATAAAAATAATAGATAATAGTAATAGTAACATAAAAGTTAGAGAAGAAAAAGAGAAAATTAAATCTTTTAGCAACAAAAGCCACTTCGTCTTTTGTTATTCTCAGCCCTTTGAAAATGCCTCAAACTTTCTTTCAGTAATTGCTATGCAAACATTTTTGATGTCTGTGCAAAAACATCTGGAAGCTTACAGTGACATCTGGACATAAATATTAAAAGATCAACAAAAACATGATGTGAATTAGCCATGTGGATAGCCATAAAAACCACAACCACAAAATCCTCCTCCACATCTTTGGCTGCAAATGTGGGTGCTTTCTCACTTGGTTTTAATGTGTTTATGAACTGACATTCAAACAGTGAGTGGTCATGACTAATGATTTGGTTTCCTTTAATTTTGACCACTCTTAATCACAGTAGAAATTCCCTTGCCTGATTTAATAGGAAATAGGATAGGGAATGTCCCTTGTTCCTTTTCCAAGCCCTCTTCTAAATTTTTGGTGCTCTATGTGGAAGTTTTGGTTCAGTTTGTGAAACGTGTTCTTGGAAGGCTCCTTCTCGTGCAGGACACAGCCTAGACTCCCACTGATTTCTTTCTGTGGTGGGCAGAGCTACCTGAGAGTGTTGCTGTGGGCAGTCACTGCTGTGTGTTACAAGAACACTTGTTTTAGTGTACTCAGGTGTCACTCTAGCATGTCCATTGGTGAGATGTGCTCTGACAAAAGTGACTCCAAGATCCACCTCACACAGGGCAGCTGAAGGAAAAGAGCAACCTCCATCCAGCTCTCACAAAGTCAAAAAACGAGCTAAAGTGGTGATTCCATGGTTATTTTTTGGCTTATGCAGTCTAGTCTCACCACTTTCGAGCCCCTCAGGTTGTCAGCATTGCAAGTCACTTTTTCAAAAGTGGCAAGGACATGAAGGCACACAAACCTCTTTGCTTTTTAATGAGTCTGCAGTGCAGATAATCAAAGGTTTTAGAATCTGATGGGAGTCAAGCACATATGGATTTGATAACTCAGGTCTTATTACCTTGATTTTCTCTTGGTAAAAACATACATAATATCGTTCTGCCTCCAGAAATGAATACATGAAAGATTGAGCAGTGCTAGTACAACAGAAGTCCGTTAAATTTTCCAAAGAGAACTGGAAAATGCATAGTTCACTGAGATGGATCAGATAAGCAATGCTGTATCTTCTAGGTGCCATCACTTGCTCTTATCTCACCTTTTTCACATTCTTGCTGTTTTCTTCCTGATTTTTAGTTTTGTTTGCGCATTCACTGCATACTTCAGTGCTATTCACCTCATTTCTCAGGAAGTGTTCAGCTACAGGTCTTATATATCCTACTACCCAATCTGGACTGCTTATGGAGTGGACTTGTTTTAAATGGCACTTCTGTTTCCTAATTGTCTGAAGATACACATAGTATTTCACAACGGAAACAGAAATGCTGTAATTGGCTGTTGCCCTCTCCAGCTGCTAACTCCCTGGGATATTCTGGATAGGACCAACTGCAAGGTGAACAAATTGCTCTAAAAGACTCTCAAGAATGGAAACACACAGATGTTTGTATTTGATTTCCGCCCTAATATTTAGGAGGACTCTATAATTTAAATAACAGGGCTCATTTTTCCCCAATTTAATCTCCTTTAAACAGTGTGGGAGTTATAAACATTATTATAATGTTACCACTTTCATATTTAAAAATATGCCCTCTAAGCATTTACATTCAAGATTTGTTTTTCTTCAGATGTGTAAATAACGCATAGCAATTTGCATCTCATGCATAAATCTTTCTCCTGTTGAACGCAAATTAAAAAATAAAAATAATCTGGCCCCCAACCCCTTTCATTTGCTTCTTTTCCCACCTCCTCATATTTAAGCAAGTTAGTTGGCTAATTCTTCCAATGAGAATTTTAAGAGTTTATGTGTGTTTAAAAAATTATCTGACTGAAGTTTTCCTCCACTGAGTAAAAAGAAGCCTAGAGCTGATTAATAGTGTTTCCTTTTCCAGTCCTAATGAATGTTTTTCAGGTTTTATGCATCCCAGATGAATCTACTTTAAATGGTGTGTGTCTGTTTGAGTGCATGAATGTTGCTCTTTCTTGGGATTTATCCCAAATGAGTTTAGCTTCTCTGTACCTTGTAGGACAATATCGATGCTGGCTTAATCAATTTCAATTTGCTGTTAAACCAGAAACGAAGCATTTATCAGGATGAGCCAGGAAGGGCTGAATGTACTTTTTGTGTTGCTGAGGTCTCTTTGTGAAATCTGCTCCATGAAGTTTCTGGAACTCTTCTCTGACTTACACTCCCCACCGAGTCTGGATGCACCCTCAGGGTGGTTTTACTCTACATGTTTCCTGCACTGGCAGTGTATGTGCCTACTGATGAGTATCATGGGGCTCAACCCACTAAAAATAGCTTCTCTAGAGAGTCTTACTGCCTTCGTAAAAATGCAACCAAAATATCTCATTGAATCATCTTGCTCAGCTCAGACTGGCTCTGCTATTTATGACTGTAGAGTCACTTCTGCCTCCCCGGCTGCTTCGCAGCGAGCTCGGAGCCAGCGCCGGATGACGTGAGGCGGTGCCAGCAACAGCAGGAGCTCTCTGGTGGGTGAAAGCCTTCTGCTCGCGCAGCAAGTCCCGGCCCCGGGCTGCTGGAGATACGGGGTGTTGCAAGCTCCCCGGCTCCTGGAGGCAGGTGCTGCTTTAGTTATCAGCTCTGAACGCCCTGGCAAGCAGTGGGTGAGCATTTCTTCCGCTGCTGCCTGATCACAGCGATGCTAATTTTAAAGTGGTGAGGAAGCGCAGGGAGGTGATAGCAGGATGGTCCCAGCTGTTCTTCCCAAGGACGTGAGTGGCACTTTTATCCGAGAGGGAAGGCAGGAACTCCCGTTCCACTGCACAGACTGGGAGAGTGGGGAGAAGAGAGCAAAACCTTCCCTAGATTCCTGTTTCACTTCAGAAAAGTGTTTTCAAAGGCTCATCCTCTCTTCCCCTCCTGCAGGTTAAATTTAGTTTTAAGATCTCGTTGCTGCTCCTTACCATTTTCACTGCAATTAATTAGAGAAGGGTTGGTTATGCTTTTGTCTCTGATTGTGTAAATCAGGATCTTTCTGTCTAAAATGAGGAGATCTTTGCTGCCTGAGGTACCCTGCTTTCCATCCCCTTCCATCCCATGCCATCCCATCTCTCCAGTATGGCCAGGCAGCCAGGCATTCCTGGATTCACGTGGCCTATGTTGCTCCTGTGTTGAAAATCATGCCGAGGAGGACTGAGTAAACGACTAGGCAAGTATCATGGCTTTGGTGAGAGGTGAACCCACCATTTTAGGGGGCCTGTTAGCTCATTTTCATGCTGTGGTGCAAGAGGGAGATGAGAAGGGCTGGAGGGCTCTGGCCCACTTGCTCTGCAGCACAGCCAAGCTCATCACTTCAAGCACACTTCTTCAAAATCTGCCTGAATAGGGTAGCACTCATGCAATATGAACTGAGAAGAAAAATAAATTTGGATAGAAAAATATCATAGTAAAGAAAGCAGCTCGAGGTCCCAGTAGTCTCTTCTAACAGCCCACAGGCTGCTTCCATCCCTGTTTCACATAAAATATCATAAGGGCTTTGGCCCTCACCGTGGGCCTGTCTGGGTCACCTTGAGGCAATCAGGCTCTCATTTGAGATCACTGGTCACTTTGGGACAGCATGAGCACAGGAAGAGCAGTGAGGATGTGTGACACCTTCTGTGTGTTTGGAGAGGTTAATTGAAAGAACAAACTGTAATTGTAGGAGTGCCCAGCACTACAGACATTAGTGGCTTTGCTGGCTGTTCAGCATTAGCTCCTTTCCTTGCTATCTTACAGTCCATGAGCCTGGCCAGAAGATATCTTCTCTTTTAGAGTAAGCTGTGCCTGCAAATCAAAAAGCTCTTTAAAAATATGTATTTAGACTCAGCACTCCTGTGGGAGTGACTGCTTCACAGGTTTGTAGTCTCAGGTGCAGAGGGGCTAAAATTATTTGCTCAAGGACTTAAGATACAGAGCTGAGCAGGCAGCAGGACCGAGGAGCTGCAGTCCTTAAGGGGCCAATCCAAACGCTTGTCCATAACCCCTTCTTTTCAGTTAGGAGCAAATGGTAATTTGTAACATTGCCTCTTAGGACAACAACTGCAGCATTGCTCTTCAAACCAACCCAGGTCAGAAATCTTCCAGTTACACTAGCTAAAACTGCAGAAGTATTTCTGAAGGACAGACACACTGTGCATCTTTTTCTTCCACCTGCCTAAACACTGGGCTGTATGTTTCTGTTCTGGTCTTAAAAAGGACTGATGAATTGCAACGCCAATTCAGCTTGCAGGGTGTAACATTTGATTTTGCTGTATCTGTGGTTAGCAGATCACATTCTTAATGCACCCCTACTTGTCAAACAACAACTCTGTAGGCAGAGATCAAAGGAGCTGGAGAGAACACGTTTCCTTCACTCACTCATGTAGGAGAAGATGAGAGGTAACATGATCCTGACCTCTGAAAGTCAGGGACAGCTCTAAGAGTGGGTGACTTGAGCCAGGACTTGTGTTGATCATATAACAACAACAAATACTGGTGGCATAACACAGACATGGATTAATTCTTCGGAGGGAGTTGTATTTTTGAAGATCCTAAATCCCATAAAGCTAGAATGAACTGGATAAACACATCCTGTATTGTTTGTAATTTTAACTATCTTTTACTATATATATATATATATATATATGAACAAAGCAAGCTGTTTCTTAGTAGATTGCATTGCTAAATTTTGGGTGGAGAAGAAGAAACTCCTTGCGTGAATGACATGTTCAGATTATGTCACAAAGACTGTCTCTGCAGGGTTTTTATTGCTCCCTAAGTAATGTACTGTCTGCCCTTTCCCAGGAAGGTTTTATACCATCCACAAACAGCAGGGGAGTGAAAAATATCATCTGTAGGACATAGTAAACTCACACGAGTAAATGGGGCTATAAACTATAAGTAAGCTAGTACATTTACAGATGTTCATTCTAATCCAGATGCAGCTACTGTACTTCCAGATGTAGTGCAGAAGCTGCTTTGCCATGTTGCATGGAGAATTGACGAAGTCACATGATGGTGTTGTTGCCATCTCTTTTTTTTCCCCCCAGCTGCTAAATTACATTAAAAATCACTAAATAAACACTCAATATTTTCCTTAGATAAATTTATCGTGTAGCAATTATTGCAGTTAATCTCAGTGTGGGTATGTGACTGTAAGTGGGAGGTGTCAATCAATGTAATTAGAAAAGATGTGCCTGAAAAACAACCTCTGCATTACAATATTGCCCCCACTATAAACACCTTACTTTTGGTGTGTCTGTTTTTAGTTACACAGGGTAAGTCCTATTTTGATTCAGGCTTGAATTACACAGTAAATCTTGTTTGTGAATTTATAGACTGTCCCTTTGAAGGCAGAATTGTGCCAGCCTATTTATTTAAAGTCCTTTCTTCACTGCAGCAGCGTGCTTTGGAGATGTAATACCTTATACGCGAAATCCCTGAGTGACAGCAGCTCTGCAAGCTCATGATACTTATAATACATTACATATTATCAATAAAATGTTGCAAGACATGTCATAGATCTTATTAACATAACTTTAAATTATGGGTACAAGTTTGACCTATCTATTGATGGATTAGAAGCAAAGCTTAGATTGTTAAACAGAATTAAAAGGCTCAGGGCATCATTAAACAAACTGTTTCAAGTGAAATATCTGTATTTCACCATAAAAAGTCAAAGCACACCTGAAAAGCTGGCTGTCCCCAAGGCAACTTATAAAGTTTAAAGACATCCATAAATAGCTTTCAAGTATTTTTTTGAAATTTACTTTTGCCATTGCCCTCATATTTGTCATGATCCAAATTTCTTCTAGAAACTTTGGCTGCCCTAAAACATTTTGATCTGTGTCTCTCCTAGTCCCCCAAAGCAAACCAGAGAAAATAAGCTCTAAAATGCCAGGAGATCTAGACAGCACCCAAACCTTTGGTATCAGTGACACGTAGATTGCCTGACTGTTGTGTCCCATTTCTGAGTTGAGATTCACTATGTCAAGACTAGAGAGTGCAGTGACAATGAGGCTCCAAACAGAGATTTACAAGTGACTCCTCAGACATGCAGGAGTCTATGCTGGCAGATCCAGCTGAAGACTTTGTACATTAGGTCACAAATGGCTCTTCTGCAAATTTTCGGAGACATTTCTAGGGTTTGTTCGTTTGTGCATGGTTAGGTAGCTTGACTAATTTTTATTTATGGAGTGGCTTTTGGCATTTTAACTGTGGATTCTTTGCCACATCTTTGTCTGTTCTCTTTGTGTTAGCACTTTGGTAACAGGGAAAAATTTAAGGCAAGGCGTTTAAGTGACTTGCCTGAAGTTATGTAGAAGAACAAGGATAGGGCCATAAACACCTCAGAGATGTCCTGTTTCCAAGCCCTCCACTTATATCCTGGAAACATTCCTTTTATTTTTGGGTGTCATTAGGATTGACCTTCTATAGCAAGGTAAATAAGGCTTCTTCCCTCCATAATTTAATTGTTTAAAACATTGAATTTTATTTTTAGAATGTGGACTTCTGTGTTGGAGGGGTAGTGAGGTGTGCTTAGTCTAGCAAAGATGGGAGCTGGGCGGCAAGAAGCCCTTTTTTTTCATTATTTCTATAATATAGTTTCTGGATCAAGAACAAAACCATAACTGAGAAAGAACGTGAGCTTTTCCACTGACTTGAGAGGGAATGGAGAGAGACATTTAGAAGAAACTTGTCCAGCTGATGAGTAAGCTGGCATGCACCACTGAGCTGTTAGTAACGTTTATTCTATTAGAGTGGACAGTCTTTTACTGTTGATAAAAAAACCCCAAAAAACTAACTCAGTCCATTACACATTAAATTAAGAGAACATACATATGACCCATAATCACTACTCTGCCTGAGCACTGATAAGTAAGAGTGAGCTTTTGGGTAGGGGGTGGAAGGCGATAGCTTAAATACTTTTGTGTTAATTATTACTCCTCTGTGCTCGGGGAAATCCTAAAATTTTAACAACTTTTCTGCGACTAAGGTCCCTTGAGATCTGTTGGCAACAACAAAAGAAGATACATATTTGGACAACAGTGCTATAAGTAATTCTGCTGCTTTGTGTTTGTTTTGATTTAGGTTTGTTTGTTTGTTTTGTTGTAATCTCTCCTAGAGTGATAAAAAAAAGTTTTATTTGACAAGTTAAAAAAAGATAGTTTTCACTCCTGTTTATTCAGTCTCATATACTGAATAAATAAAGGCACAAATAAGAGCGGCTTGAGCTCTGCAGTGGACTTCCCTGACTCTTTCAGTTAACCTGAAAGTTCACTGTGCTGAAAACTAATAGCATTTAGTTGTCAAGAAGCCAGCATAATGACATTTTGTGCCATTATTCTAATGCATTTTTCACTGTGCATTTTCTTTAATTATTTCCGTGAGTAATATCATTATGCATTCATGCCAATACAATTCTGATAATTAATTTACATGATGGCAATTTCTTAATGATTTTGATGTCAAAGTTAATAGCAACATCTGATAGTTGATCTGTTTGAGCTGACATAAATTTAACTTTTAACGTATTGATGCCAAAACCAACAGCAGCATGAAGCTACATTGCAGAAAAATAAGCATCCACAGGGTAAAATTCTCAGTAGAAAAGTCTTGATCCCTGCCCGAGGTTTATAGGTTCAAAATAAAACCAAGGCCCCTAGACATGATGTGTGTCAGATTTTTACTTCATCTTTATTTATTTATTTACACCAGTAATGGTATTGATGTATCATATTTAAGAGATCAAATTATATGCTATCATATAAGAGAAGTTGTACTCTTGCCTCCAGCTTGGTGCATATATTCCATATGTTAAAATAAATAATAAAAAAACCCCATTAATTAAGCTTTTATCTTTCTGGTTCTTTAAGCATGAAGTCTAAACTTCTCTGTGGGGGGTAGGGGAGGGGCAGAATTTAGGACTGGTGTCTGAACCCAAATTTGTGTCTTGGTTTGAGATTTCAGTTTGCACCATGTGGTAAGAAAATCAGCAAACTAGACTTTATGTGGAGGCAAATATTGTTAATATCAATAAAACAAGAAACAGAGCAATGCAAAATAATGTTTGAAATCAATACTTTTAATACACTTTCGCTATATAGAGGTGATGCATAGATAAAGAGATCATTGTATATGTTACTCTATGTATGTATGTATCTTTTTTATACTGCCTCATATAAGTACTACAAGACAATTAACATAAAATAAATCCACATTCTTCAAGTCTTTGTCCAGGAGGTTTGAAGATCTCTTTACAAGTCTATAGGTATTTCTATTTACAATTTAAGTATTTTAGTACACCTTAGTATTGTAAAAGTGTGTGAAACGAATTATGATGGCCATAAAATGGTGATGGTTGTTTTCCCTTTATTTTTTTAATGAAAAGCAAAGCCTCATTCCATGACACAGTCACTAACATAATATTTATTTCCCCCTGCTTCAGCCTGTTAAATGTATAGATGAAATGTTAAAAACCATTAGAAATAAAATTGATCCTGCCGTATATCTCAGCCTTTTCCCGAACCAGCTTTTCATCAATGATATCCACCGAGGGAGTGCATATTTCATTTTATATCGTGAGGAGATAATTATACAGCCTCAATTAGAGCTTTCAGAGCTGGAGTATGAAGGGCTGCTAGTGCAGACCGAGATCATTTGCCTCTAAAATGCACTACTTTTCCTTCTTCAGAGTGGACAAGCAAGGTGTCTGTCCCTGCCTGCTGAGCAAGAAGTTATGTCTGATTGCTCGTAACCTGTCTAACTTGTCCTCACAAACATGACGACACATACTTGCTTGAAGCCAGCCCCCCAGGGTTCAGGCATGTCAGTGTCCATTTACTGTGTCCATCCTGTGGAGATGAGCACTGCTCCACCCAGAGACAGTTTGTTGAATGATTTTAAGTCCCAGTGGTGATGGTGAAGGTGCAAACAACAGCAATAGCTTGCTTAATTCCTCACGTATATTTCTGGGGAGTTGTAGTTTGGGAGAACCTGTGGGATGAGAGGGACTTGGTTTGCTCAGAATTTTTAAGTTTCATGTGCAGTGTACTATGAATGCACATGTTCAGCTACACACCTGCAAGTTCTCGTCAATGTAGTGCCGTGGTGGAGGACAGGAGAAGAGCATGAACGGGAGGAGATGTCTGATAGCCCTTGAGCTTCAACCGCCCTTTGTTAGGACACACACATCTTCCACACATTCAGACGCAAACTGAGTCTGCCTTAGCCTTTTGCTCTTAAAAGACCATTGGCTTGAGTCAGATACTAGTCATACAAGTAAGGACAGTGCGAGAGAAGACTGGAAAAGTGTTTGATATATGGAATGGGAATTTTTTTATTAAGCAGGCTTTGTCAAATGCATTTACTACTCACACATTTATCTGTGATGAAGATCTGGGATGCTTTCCTCTAACAGAACAATTTAATTTCAGAGCCTTTTTTGGGAGGTGGAGAAAAGAGAAATTTATTTCCCTGTAACATTATGCTATATTAATTAAGTTTTATTTTAATAATAAATTTTTAAAATACTAACATTTCATAGTATGGAGACTGAGAAAGGAGTGAAATACTGACTGTTCTTTTTCCTTGGTCTGTAGAAGGTGTGGGTTTTAGCTGTTCAAGTTTCCTTTGGAAATAGGTTAGTCAAGAACACATCTTGGTTTTAAGAATAGCTGCTCAATGAGAAAGAGCAGTGTAAATGTTATCTTTATTCCAGGTGAGTAGAAAATCTCTGAAAAGCATTTCTGAGGAGTGTTAGCTTTGTGGGTTGATTGTCGGAAGGTGTAAGAAATATGACTGTGATTGTGTTTTGCACACTGAGAGACTTTCCCCCACAGCCCAAATGGCTTTCTTGTGTGTGGCATTTCAGAAACCCCTTTTTTTCTGCCTCCAAGCATGTGGAATGCCTGTGCTGAAAATATTTTTTTTATGTGCAGGGCTTGTCATGGGTTGGATACAACCTGTTTGGAATGCAATGTAGGAGTTTGAAAGGGAGGTTTTAAAAATTCAGAGCTGTCTGAGGACTGTGAGCATTACTAATGTTTGAGTTTAATGTTGAAGCTAAATGTCCCACATAAAAGAATGAAATTAACTTCTTCCCTCCCCAAGACTCATACCAAAGTTCCCATAGCCTTAAATCTGGCCTACATAACTTAGCCTTTGAGTCAAAAACTGCTCCCTATGCCTCACAAACACCCACACCCTGGCATCTCATATTATCTTCCATTTCTTCAGCTTGCCAATTATTTGCCACACCCCGTTATTGTGGGCCATCTTAAATTAGCTCCTCAGTGACTCAAACATTCATTAACTGCTCAGAACGAGGACTTCATCATGTTAAGAAGCTCCCAGGCCTGAAATGTTGCAATAGAAATCGTTTAGGACACTGATGGTGGCCATCAATCCTGGCAGAGGCAGCAGGGGTGCCACCTGGGAGCAGGGCTGTGTCTCCCAAAGCAGGGGACCTTCTACTCATCCCCTCCACCACAGAGACATGGAGTGCTCTGCAGGTGATGGGATGCATCTCGTAGCAGTGTCCCTTTGAGTCATGAATGCTGAGGGAGATGGCAGCAACAATCCACCACTCACTTTCTTTAATCAGGTGTGAGTGCAGAGGAGTGACTGTGGATATGATCTAACTGCCTTGGTCCTTAGTGCAGAGGCAGAGAGCACAGGTCCTTTCTGCAGGAGCAGTAATTAGTCAGAAGGCAGCCTAGCTACTGAGTACAATGCTCATTGTTTCTCTCCTTGACAGCTAGCTCAGGCTGGTTAATAATACCAAAAAAAGCTTTCACTTTGAAAGGAATTTTGTTCCCTCCATCCTCTACTGCTACATTTCCTTTGCAAAAACCATGCTGAGTCACATTACACTGTGGCTAAGGTTGTGAGGCCTCTTTAAGGTGCCATTTTGACACACTGGCTCAGAAGTCTCAGACCGGAGCAAGACCAGAAAAGCAACCCCTGGAGTTGGAGGCAGCCTCTCAGCTCCTGTGCTACGGACAGCTGCACAGTGAGCTGGGAGAAAGTTCTGTGGGAGAAGTTCCACAGCACGTTTCAAGACAGCTTTTTAACAAGAGCGAAATTACATCTTCTGTTACTTGTTGCACTGGCATTGATTACACTGAGTCGGGTAACCCTCTGGATGTCTTAAGTCTGCAGACCACAAAGAGCTTCCACTGTGACTGGACAGTCACTAATGACCATTTACTGCGCTATCCTCGTCATCCGAAGCTTTCAGTCATAGAGTTTACTGACTAATCGTATCAAGCAGTGTATTTACAATCTGCAATAGTTATATATAAAGCCTTAAAAAATATCCTATGTCTGAGTACTAAATCATATGATTTTACAAGAAGTTGTGTATATTTTTACATCCACTTTAGGCTTACACACAGAGAGTATTTCCAATTGTTTACATATGTTAGAATCTCTTGCATTTAAATAGCTCATTATGCAAATATTTACAAAATACATGGATATTTATTTTTACTGTACCCTCTATTCAGTCACTGAGCTAAGATTTAATGTCTAAACATTGTCTGCAGAGTCGCATGTGCAGTAATGTATTATGAGTAATTATGTACTATATACAATTATGCAACAAAAATAACAGATTCAAAAAATATTAGCCTTGCAAAGGCAAGCACTCAAACTTATGGAGCATCAGAGGTAAGGTGCAATCCTATTTCAACCCACAGTTATGCACCTTTGTCTTTTACCATGGCCTTCACTAGCCATGCTGCAGTTGTCCCCCAGCTGCCTTCAGCTGCGATGGCTGCATGGCCCCCATGCTGTGTCACAGGCCAAGGCTCTGACTAAGGCTCCAGCCAAGCCTTGGGATCAGACCAAGGCAAATTTATAATGTTTCCCAGGCAAGGACTTTTTCCTGGATTTGGTCACCTAAGCAACTGACCTGGCTCAGCGAGCATGTTTCTGATTTTCCCACTCCAACAGCAAGAGCTTGCAGCAAGAGAACGCCCTGCACTAATTCACCTCTCCGGCTGGAGCCATACACCAAGCAGGACTAATTTTGCATTTGAGACGTTTGAAAGAGCACTGTGTTCTCATATAATCAAAGAATGAGCCTGAAGTACATTGTGTTGGAAGATTTTCCTGACCGGAATATCTTCCACCAGGAAATTCTGCTTTGTTGGAATTGAAATACTTCATAGGAACATTTTGTTTGTGATGATATTTTTGACAGAAAAAAATGTGAGCAATTCAAAATCTGAAGAAGGTTCTTCTTACTGCTGGCTGTTTCAATGTAGGCCTGACTTAATTCCTTTTGTTTTCAGAGCATATATTATTTATATTTACTATTCATAAGTTAAATATTGTCAAATCCCCTGCACAATGTCCTTGAAACATTTCAATCCTGTTAATTTTGACATTGACCAATTCGATTATTAGAAGGCTTCAATAAGTTTGGGTTTTAACAAGTATGTGTTCATTGGCCTTTCTGCATGCACAGTGCTTTCCTATATTTTAAGAAAACAAGCAAATTCCAAAAACTTATTTCAACAGAATTTATAGCTGCTATGAGGATGACATCCAATTTAAAAAAAAAAAAAATGTTTTTAACTGGATAAAGTTTTCTCAAGTTATAAGCAGCCAAAATAAATGTAAAAATTATTGAGTGATCTCAATAATAGATGGCAACGTTTGTTCCATCTATTACACTGCAAACAATTTGTCCTTGGAAGTTACTCTGAAAACAGTAACCATATTTCTTTTTTTAAATAATACAATTTATAGAGAATTTGTAGTATAAAAAGAAGATACTTGAAGCCAGTTTTTTTAGTGCTAGCTGAATCAGTGATGAATATGATGTATACAATTGCCTACAGTTAAAATTTCCTAAAGCTAATTTATAGCAACATGCATCCCGCGTATTGATAATGTCCTAATAAAAGCCAGACTAAATAGTAGTTATTTTAAACTGAGGGCAGGTTGGACTACAGTAATACCATTTGCATAAAGATTTCTCAGGATGATTAAATGAATCTGATCCCAAATCTTTTATTTCCAGTTCACAAAACATTTTGTAACTTCCTGGGTATTTATATTAATTGACATGTGTCTCAGTACATTCTGACTATGGAAAAAAGGTAAAGCAAAACAGTGATGAAGAAGACTCAGATAGACAAGTATCAGGAAATGTTAAGAGTTTTATTAAAAAGCAATGCTTTCACAGCATTTCATACTAAATAAACAGTGTTTGGCTAGTGTGACGTAACAGATCAGGATTCATTACTCAGTTGGTCTCTTTGGAGACATTTGGAAATAGGAGTGCTCACAGCAGGCGTGTTCACAAGTGTAATGTGGGTAGTAAGAAATCCACTTCCATATAGCACACTGCAACATGGACTTGGCTGTAGGCTTGACTGCTTTTTCTGTCAAACATTAATTGGTTGGGCAAAAGAGATCACCCTTTTTTTCCACAGACCCTTAGGCTGAGGTGGCTACAACCCCTTCCAAGGTTTTTTACATTTAATTTTCTACTAGCCACTTGTTGGGGTTCTTAATAGAGAAATCAGCTTCTGATCATTCCAGGGACTGAAATTTTTGAAAAACTTTCCTAAAGATATATTGAGGGGCAAGAAAGCCAAGAGGGATTATGAAGTGGATCTCAGTGTGTTTATGAAAGGGATTATAGACCAATTTTTTCAGCAGCAGCAGCCGACTGTGATTGGTGGCTCAGGGGTTTCTTTGGTTTGCTGAAGCAGACTTGTCCAAACTCAAAAGAACTAATGTCTTCTCAAAAGCTTCAGCTCCTTTTTGGAGGCCAGCAAAAGCTAGCTGAAGCATAGGTTCCTGCTGCTGAAATCCAGGGCCAGAACTCAGACCAACCAGTCTTCACTGAAATGTTGCTGGCATCCTGTCTCATCTGCTGGCTTCCTTCTCCTCCTAGTCCTACCTCAGTCTCACACCGTGGTCTTGGGAGAGCCAAACAATGTACACATCACATTTTCTCATCTAAAAGAATGGATGAAACATTAAATAACCCACTCTGATGAAGGCAATGATTTTTGATTAAAACATGTTAGGTGTCATTACTGCAGTAAGGCTGTACCACAGAGTCTCCTGCTTGGAAGGCACCAACCCAAGCAATTCTACAGTCTCAGCTTGCTCTGTTCTAAACTTAAGACTCTCATTCTGTTCCCCTGACTCCCTCTTCCATCACTGGAGATATATTCCAACAGACCAGCTCTGTTTCATGTGGAAAGCAGAATGCCTTTAAAAACAAAAAGGAAGGCAAAAACCAGGACACACCTATGCATTTCACATGTGACTTCCACCCACCTCTTGCCATATAGCTACAAAAATGTTGATTTTATTTATATATAAATAAATACATTTTTTCCTTACTGCAACTTGTAAATAGGAAATGAAGTCACAATCCTCGAAATTATAATGGCAGGCACACAAAGACACAGTTGCTGGCACAGAATTCAATTAACAGATAGCAATCACCCTTGGTGACTGTGTGAGGTGGAAATATACAGGCATGCTAATAAGTAATATCTTAAAGCCAAGGCGTTTATCAGCCAGCAGCCAGACATGGGCATAAGTGTGGGCAGACAGCACTGCTCTGAGATATTTAATAAAACCTGCTCTCTTCACTTGAGGGTTTGTGTTTAATCATTTGGTAACATTTTAGAAACATCTAGCCTGGGAAGCTTCTCAAATGGAAATGCTTAGGTCAGAAAACTTAGAGAGTTATTTACTGATACTAAAATAGCCAAAGGAACAGAGTGGATTCTAGGTAATATTAACAGAATGCTTTGTTGCCATCTTTTTGACCTTTTGAGTTTCTGGGGTATGCCTACTATGAGAATCACAGCCTTATCTGGGGAAACATGCAGGAGGTGTTCATTAATACTGGGAAGGCAAATGATTGAACTGTTTGCAAGAAAATTTTAACTCTTTTTTACTTTGTTGAAAGCCTAAAGCTAAAATAGTTTTCTTCTAGGCTCCTTGAACTTTAATTTGCATTGCATTTTGGCCTTTCAAAGGCTTCAGGCAGGCCAAGGTTTGTCATCTGCTGAAAGATGTTCAATTTAAACTTTCTCATCAGGGCTCTCTTTGTGCCACAGCAGTCGGGTAAACTCAGGGCTGTTTTGCATGGCTAAATACCACTGCTTGGAGGAAAGGCAGGTCCAGTAGCAAAGTCATGAGTTTCTTTAAAGGAAGGCAGTTCAACATAGGGGGATATTTGTTAGGAGCTTCATAAAGAAGAAGTGTAAAAGATGGTGTTAGTACATTCTTGGGTAACTCTTCAGGGTTAAACCATTAATCAAATGAAAGTGGTTTGGGGCAGGACACAGGAGGCTGGCCAGCCTGCAGGGACATGCAGGAAGCAATGTATGTCAGCCATTATCAAGGAAGGCTGGAGGGTGTTGGCTGTGAAGCAGATGTTGTTGCTGGTAGATGCTCTCACTGCTTTTGGTTTCACCTCTGACCTGGATGTGCAGTCATACCTTTTGTGGTCACTGGCTCTGCCTCTGCAACTGGGCTGGTGACAGCACAAAGTCTGTGGTGCCTTTGCTGCTTCCCTGAGAGAGGAGAACACCCTCTGAGCACACTGCCTCAGCAGCCTGTGTTGTCCCTCTCACCAGTGTGGCTGCCTGCTTTGCTTTCTTTGGAACATTTCTGATGCCCATGCAGACTCTGATAGCCACCAATAGTTGTGTAGCAGCTGAAGGGGTGGGGTGATTGTCCAGTTTGTAGAGTCTTAGTCATTTTGCTTTGTCAGAGGAATCATCAGTAGGTGGGCTGAAACAAACATTAAAGATGGGCACCCTCCAACAGGTGCTCTGAGTACCTGTTCCCATTTCCCCTGGGCATTCATGTGACCTACAAATCAGTGGCCAGAGCCTCTGCCAGCCATTTTCCACACTGCTGGCATGCAGCCCAGCCTGGGCTCTGCTCAGGAAGCTGTAAAGTGACTCTGAATAGCTGCTGTGAAGCTGTCCCTGTGCTGCTCCTGTCACAAAGAGTTTTCAGTGCCCGCCTCACTAATGGATGGGTTTCTCCTAAACAGAGTGCCAAACAATGCAGTGATACATTCAGGTTTTATTAGTGTGAGTTTAGCGTGGCCGCATTATTCATAATGGAAACAGCACAAGAGAACTGCACTGTTCATCCCAAACGCGAGACTGTAAATCCTGTGAGCCACGCAGCACCGTTGGATGATGTGTGTTCACCACTTAGTTAGCAGGAAAGCTATTTGTAGTCCCTCTGTATGTAAACCCAAGCTGTCTTAATATTGCAAGCCCGAACTGTGTTGGAGGAGGTAATAGCAACAAAAAAATAGCAACCAGTACATTTTAGAAAACTCAGTTGTAACTCTACGATACCAGGGCTCAGTCCCCACTGCCAAGTGAGAGGGGAGCAAATGCTGTGTACGGGTGCTCTGCTGAGGGGCTCAGCCCTTGCCCATCTCTGGGCTATGACACTGGTGTGCTGCGTTTGCTTCAGGACTGTGAACATGGATCTGCTTTGCTGAAGAGTGTGGGTTTGTGTGGGACATGGGGAGACTTTGTACTGCTGCTCACTTGGTTTGTTTTCACAGAGAGCGGCTGCAGCAGTAGGGTGTGTGAAATATGCCAGAGGAGGTGGCCTGAGTGCGGGTGAGTTGGTCAAGAATTCAAGAAAATTGTGATTTACTGTGATGAGGATACATAACCTGACTAACATAAATCAGGCTTTTTGGTGTCAGGAAGCAGTTCCAGCTATGTGCTGATTTGCTGTTATGTGTTCCTTGGGAGACTGTCCCAGAGGGATTCAGCCTGGGCTCACGATGGGAGCAAGCAGTGGCTTGGGAGGAGCTGGGCTGAAACCACTGCCTCCCTTCATGTAGGCACTGTGTGACTGTGTGAGAGATGAAGCTGACTTTTGTGTGCTTCTGCATTCGACCTAGTGACCCAGAAATGAAGGGCTACAGGAGCTATTACCAGCCTTTTCAACTACTGCTTCCTGCAAAACTCCTGTCACCCTGCTTCCATTAGCCTTTGCCAGACCTGGAAGCTGGGCAGTGGCAGCCCCCCATCACCTCTGGCCTAAGCACAGTTTCTTTGATGCTGCACAGCACCCACTGAGGGAAATGTTCACTAGAAGATTCGTGTATGTTCTAGGTGTGAGCATTTATAGTTGACTCAGATGAGATGGTTCAGGGAGATTACTGAGCAGGTTCTTGTTACTTTTGCAGGAAATATTGCCTGAACTTGTGGAGACACCTTCCTGCCTCTCCTCCCCCTTTCTCTCCTGCATCCATACCCTCTCTAGTATGGCCATTAAAGCAATTCACCCTGGGTTGAGAAATGAATCTCTGATTTCCTAAGCCTCACCTCTGAAGTAAGCTCTCTGCACTCCTCCACCTAC
Source organism: Picathartes gymnocephalus (assembly GCA_013390045.1). Taxonomy (NCBI): domain Eukaryota; kingdom Metazoa; phylum Chordata; class Aves; order Passeriformes; family Picathartidae; genus Picathartes; species Picathartes gymnocephalus. The sequence continues at coordinate 27,126 of WEKY01030962.1, forward strand.
TTTGTTCACTGTTGGTATTAGCACTGGAAATGCTGACAGCAGCTGCTAAAGGTTAAATGTGTTTGTATAAAATCAATAGTGTGGTGCCCCCCTCTCACTCTTCCCTCAACTTCTCAGGGGAAAATGGTCCCTGGATACATGAAGAATATAAGTCCACGTTTCTTCATGTCAGAACACATGCTTTTATGTAAGAGGCTTAAAGGATATCTTTTATGATCCTGGTACAGCGATGCTTCTCTTAATTCAGTGCTTGGAAGAGTGACGGAGGCTTCTGGAAGTGTTGGTTATTATGCAGGGCATGTGTTTTAAAACGTTGAGTACCTTGATTGTCTCTCACATAGCTAATGCTGTCAGCAGTTTGCACAGTGCTTTTATGACCCTTTTTCCTCCCTGAGACACCTGTGTTAAGTTCAGAACTGATTCTGCTTCTGAAGCAGTTTATTAAACATCTTCAGTGCACCACTTCTGTGAAGAGGTTAATTTGTTCTTTCTGCCTAGAGATGCAAAACTCTGGGCTGCAGCTGGTAAATGCAAGTATTAGGTGAATTTTTCACTGTTTAACTTAAGCTTCCCTTCAATCTCCTCTCTCTAGTGATCCCTTCCTTTAACATAGGAATTTATTATTCATGAAATGTGGAGACATGCTACTGTACCAGTCTAGGGCAGGCACTTTGGGTAGCCTGGCACGCACTCATTCTGCTCTTCACCCTCTTCTGGAGGACACATTTGCCAGATGACTGAAAACATCTGTTTCTTTCTCTTAGGTTGCTTTGTCTGTCTTGCAAGGTGCCAATGTGGTGGTGGTGGGTTGGCACACATTCATGTGATGACGTTCCTGCAGCACAGTCAGCCTGAAGCTAGTCCCTAAAGCAGCTCATGCACAGGCTGATGGATACTTGTGAGGAGCCTCTGGCTTTTGGCTCCCTCTGAGGTGGCCTCCCTGGAGGTTAAAGACAGAACTTTGGGAAGGAGTCCTGCCCCAAAACCCAACTTTGTAATGTTTTCTCCTGGTCTTATTGCTTGAAGAGAAGCCTTCAGGGAGGTGTTGTCTATAAATCCTTATCCTCACAAGTCCAAATTCCTCTATGTATCCTTGTTTGTGGGTGGGCTTTTTATTTTTTCTTTGTTTGCTTTGTTTTTAATCTGGATATTTCTGATATTTAAATTGATCTGGATCACATCTGCACGTACTAGATACAACACGTGTAATATTAAAATACGAATTTTAGGTGTGATGAACTGGATCCAAATTAAAATTGACTTGCAAGGCTTCTACATAAACATTTCCCCCCTCCCCTCCTCCCCCCCCCTTTTTTCCCTCCACCCATAATTCTTATAATTATTCTGGAATCACTTTTATTTTGCCATTCCATATAGGAATATGGCTCCTGGTGTTTGGCTAGCCCACCAGTTCTGGAGTGAGCACTTTTGCTGAAATAAAAATTGGTAGGTATTCATAAAGTTATCCTTAGTACCTTGGTCAATCTTTAATGAGTAAATCTGAGACAGCATATCCTGAATAGAGGGATCATTTCTATTGGAATATCAAATGTATTAATTAAACTGTGATCCCAAGACAAATATGGACATACAAAGTTGATATTTCCCCTGAAGAGTGAATATTTTGGTAAAATTCTTATATTACTTATTACAGAGGTTATAGTGTTTGGCAAGTTTTTTATTTAATGTGATTTAATATAATTTTCTGGACTTTATTTTGCATACAATGTGGTTCCTTTCAAAGTTTCTAATTTGCAGGGACAGGGTTCTGTTCTTTTTTCTTATTTTCTTTCTTAATTATTTTTTTTAGACAAAGTCAGACTGTGAATTTAAGAAGCAAAACTGATTATAAAAAGTACCTGGAGAGCATAAATCAGTGGGAATGTGAGAAGTAACAGACTCTCAGAGCTAGAGATAGAGTAGTATTTTCCTTCTTTCTTTTATCATAGAAAGGTTCTGTAGAAGTATGTATTCGAATCACTTAAAAAGTCCAGTTCTCAAGGATGCTGACCAACTAGTTATTCTTAGTTTTGATTTAAATGAAGTATTTTCAGCATGTGGTTCATTTCCAGACAAATCAAACCAAAAACATCCTGAATCATAAGTGATGCTTCACATTTCCTGTTGGAAAAGATTTCAGAAGCTCATAAAATGTCTGTAGCCCTTACAATATATCATGTCATATTAATTTATGGTAGTCAATGAACAGTCAGAAATGGCAGAGGAGAGAGATGGAGAGCCTATAATATTTACTTTTTTTCAGAACTGTATATCACAGGTCTCTTTTATTTTTTTGCCTTTATACACAACTCAGGCACAGCATCTCTTATTCCTTGCATCAGGAAAAAAAGGGGGAAAAAAAGAAAGAAGGGAAAAAAATCTACATATTTGTATTATATTATGTTCTCCAAGTAGCAAATTCCCTCTGCCAGCTATCTGTGGGTGTGCAGCCCTTCCTCAGGAACATGCTGTATCTTCTGAGTTCCCGTGTTTGTGATATCACAGTGCTTTTGCTCTGCAGAACCATGAATGGGGCCATTATGAGGGGCTGACAGATAATTAAGATTCCGAGAGGGGTAGGCGGCTAAAAGCGTGTTTAGTGAGGAAATTACAAGGCCAATAAAAAAATGTCTTTGCGAGTTCCGATTGTATTCTTTTCTTCAGTGGGTCTAATTTTTCAAGGTCTGGCTGGATCATGATGAGGTTTTCTTTCATCCTTTTTTTTCTGCCTACAACGGGAGCTGAGGCTGGAATGTAAGTCCAGGTTAATGAAGCAGCCTCAAAGTTGAGGAGGAAGAGAATAAACCGCAGCTCTGAGGCACAGACCATTGGAGATTCCTCTTTCAAACCCTGCCTTTGCCACTCACTGGAGTTATTTGATTTGGGAATAAGATAAGAATTCACAATATCTGATTTATAGAAATAACCTGGAGGAAGGAATAACAGTCAGATATACTAATTTCAGGTATAATTTTCATCTCTTGGTGTCCTAAAAGTCTTTCTCACCTCTAATAGCATTAAGCAAATACAAAGGACAGATTTTGGGGAAGTTGTGTACTGACTGACAAATGCATCTCCAAATAGCCCACAGTTCAGCACTTCTTTTTCTGTCAATACTCCGTGACCAGGAAAGGTTTGGAGCATAATTCTCTCCCAGTAATTCATCTTCTCCCTTTCTCTCTCTCTCTTTTTTTTTTTTTCTAGTAAGAAATAGACCTGGAAATTCATTGCTGATTTCCCAGGAGTGTGATTCATGCCAGTTTATTTATGTATTTATTATTCAAGTGCAAACTATTGCAGTTCCTTGTGGTAAACTGCAAATCAAACTGAGAGAGGCAGAGGGCTGGCTGTCACACCAAATGCTGTGGAGCTGAGTGTTGATGCTATGGCTGCTATTGCCCCTAAGTGATGAAGTATGAGGAACAATTCAGCCTCCTTGGTGCTCAGGTCTGCCCAGGCCTTGGCTAGAGCCGGAAGAGAACAGTAGCCAACATCCTTAAATTAGGTAAAGACTCTGCTATAAACACCTACCCATGGCAGCAGAGCCGCTCTGACTATTGGCTATGCAGGTGTTGTCTTCTTTTTTCAGCACTAGTAACATACCATTTGCAGACAGTGGTCAGGCTGACTCCTTCACACACGCAAAATTTGGGCTTCACATTTGGATTTATTAAAGTCAGGGTGGTGTGTGTGAGGGCAGTCCCGCTGTGCCATTCATCCACTGCATCCCTCTGGAGGAAGTGGTGCAGCCAGCAGTTTTGGTGCATCCCTTGATTGTGGCCCTCTACAGCCAAGAAGGAGCAGAAGGCAGCTCCAGACAACCTGAGAAGCTTTGTAGGTGGATATGTGTCCTGCAGATAACAGTGAGAGGGGAGACCATGGATTCCCACACCAGACACAGAGTGGGTATTGCTCATGGTGACACTCTCTGAAAATGAGACACCACTCTCCCATCAAACGTTTAGATGCGCATGCTGCCTATAGCCACAAACTGTGTGATTACACATTATTTTGTGTTGATAACAATTATTATTAGGATTACCTTTCAAAAATTTTCTCCAGAATTTTATTCTGAATGCCTTCACAAGGATTTAACTGTGTTCAGCAGGCCATTTAATGCAATTATGTAGGCATAATAATTTATTGTGTTAAAGTGTTGGAACTGCAACTAGGAGATATCTATGTTAAGGCTGATAAAGGGGCAACTTCAACTTGGCATGTGGTTAATTGCAAAAGTAAAAGATGTCTCTAATGTAGCACTTGTTTCTAGGCTTCCTTCTTCCTATTCCTGACTTTTTCATGAGCATTTCTCATAATTTATTCACATCCATGTACACAGTCCTTTGTTACTGTGTGAAAAAGCTACACAAAGGCAGTTCATTGATTACACAAAGGAAAAAGTGAAATTCCAGTGAAATGCTTAAAGAAATCAAATTAAAAGTATTGTCATTTTACTTTATTGACTTAGTATTATTCCCTTTCATAACAAAGGATAAAAATGCGATTTTGAAATGGTTGTGTTCCTTTGTGTGGTATATTGATTTCCATACAGATATGCTGATTTACACTAGCAGAAGTCCTAATTGCTTATTTGAATGCCATCTTCCTATGTTATCTTGGTAGAGACATAATGTTCCTGTATTTTTCATGTGACCTTGTCTCATCTGCAAAGCTCAAATTTCATTGCCGCTCTGGGAAAGGTTGCTGGTGAGAAATGTTTAAGCCTTAAATGGATTCTTAAATTTGAATAGGACACATTTTTTCATGTGTTGAAAACTAGGCTTAGGTCCAAATATCTCTGAAACTTGAGAAGATTCAAACTTGGATCTAGACTGAATTGTGCAACTTAAATCGATTTCAAATACACAAATAATTCTACATGCAAAGAACATAAATCCACATGTATATGTATGTGTGCACACATATAGGCACAACATATGTATGTTGATATATAACCACACAAATGTACATATCTTGCTTCAGCATCATACTTGAAAACAATAAGTGACTTATATATCTTTTACCAGAATTCCATCAGTGCTTGCTTTACTTTCTTAAAGAGAATTAAAATTTTAAAAGTTTTTAAATAATTTTTTGAGTAGCTAAAGTAATTACCAATGGGAAAAAACCAAACCAAACCAAAGGAATCAATTACAGGTTTTTGGAAAATTTCTCTCATTGCCCATGAACTAGATTTTAGACATAACTGTAGGTTGTGTATTTTAAAATGTTTATTAGTTCCTTATCATTGTTCTGTACTGAGGTCAGTATAGATTTCAGTTTGAGTAGGACCATAATAAGAAGAAAACTCTCTTTATGTGGCTAATACAAGGTGAATAAATTTTGGAAGTGTGAAGCAGTGATCGGCAGGAGGAGGGAAAGAATATTGTGTGGGATGGACGGCAAACCAGGGAATCAAAATGTGGAAATGAAGTAGACATAGAAATGTTCTGGTTGTTTTGGAGAAAATCGCTGTCTGATTTCTGTTTCTGCAGAAACAAAGACAGGGTGGCCTGGATTTGAATCCTTTTATACCAGCAAATCCAGTCTTCAGGATGGTTTGCATAACCCATTCCAGCTTTGGCTCATGTGTGTTCTGAATGAGCAGTTAAGCAGCTTGGGTACATTTCAGTTCCCTGTGGGCTGGCAGGGAAAAGATGCAGCAGAGGGGACTGAAGGAGATGATTTGTTTAACTTTTGCCGGCCTGTATGGCTGCACCTCCCTGAAGGCAGCAGCATTCAGCCACTCCCATTCCCAGGACTGACTGGTGTACCAGGTAGAAGCTGCTGCTCTCACAGACAGAAACTGTTTGGTGCTCAGTGCTTCAAACACCTATTTACAAAGGTATTACTTAATTTAGGAGCACAATAGAGCTGTCTGCTAAAAACTAGGGGTGCTCTGAACCTAGTGCTGGTTCCAGCTTGGTAGGAGTGGCTCCAATGGACACAGAAAAAACAGGGAAATCGGCCAAGTGTTATATGCCAGCCCAAACTCTTGTTCCTAAGCTGGTGCTAAACCTCTGCTGTACTGCAGACTCTTCCTATGAGAGTATCCAAATGTGTTATTAGCATACCAAATCACAGGAGCCAAATTTCATCAGCAGGTTTGTGGCTGAAGTAGTTTTTTATGTGTGTAATTTTTTCCATATGGATGCAAGTTTAGAGCAGGACACAAGCTGTTAAAAGGGAGAAAAACAAACTTTGACTTAATTTTGTCTCTCATCTATGGACATATATAAGTTCGAAAAAAAAAAATGACTAAACTGTTGATAAAGTGCAAGGCTGGTGTTCCTAAGTTTACAAAGACAGATATTTGGTTAATGCTAGCATTCAAAGACCAGGACAAGACTGCAGCCCTTTGGTGCAAAGTGCCCTGCAAATGCAAGGTATGATACAGCTGCTGTCTCCAGTGATTTGCCTTCTCTGCTCACAACCTGCAGGGAGGGAGGATATCCTGCCTGAGGCATTGCAAGGGGCTAACTGGAAAGCTGAAAGAACCCAGTTCTCCAGCCCAGTGCCTTGCATGATGAGCTTCACTCTGGCTTCGTTACTGTTTTCCCACAGCACTGCTCTGCTGCACTAATTGGGATTAGGTCCCCATTGCACTTAATGCTTCCTGAGCACAGAGGAGGAAGCAAACTCTGTCGTGAAAAGCTCGACAGTTGTAGCTGCTTAATTGATGGGGTTATTTTAAATCCAGTCAGTTAAATTGCTACGGTCACCCTTTATTATAGCCTAGGCAATTTTATTTCAAGTTAGTTTTAATCAATTAGGAATTGATTTTAGCTAAGTCATTATAAGAACATCTGATCTGGATTAACAAAATTGGTTTTAGAGAAGTGAAATGGGTGCAGATTCAGCATAAGCCCAAAGAAGGCTTGCTTTCTCTTTTTGTCTGCTAATAATCAGGTAGAGGATATCCTAGTAAAACCCCAGATCCTGCACATCCTCTGCAGATCCTATCCCAGTCTTAAGCCCTGGCAAAATAAAACATACAGAAAGGCAGATAATGATGGTTGCTTGAATGAAGGACTCTCTCCTCAGCAACTTGTACACATATGCACAAGCACAGCCCCATCCTGACTGCACTGGTCAGTCGAGGAGCTTTGGGAGCAGGAAGTGAGATGCAAGTTAAGAACTGGCTAACTCTGCCTGCCCAGGCTGCAGCCCCACCAGGCCACTGAGGCAGTAAACCATCTTGGTCTTCCACTATGTGCTTTTAATGCATTTGTTTTCAGACAGTTTAGTGTTTTGAAGAGGTTTGCTAGGATGGCTGAGCTGGAGGGATGGCAAGGAAAGTGGCTGGGAGCAGGTGAAGGTAGGAAGAGGAAGCAACAGCTCTGCTTCTGGGCAGAGGTCTGGTACTATATTGTGAAAATGGAAATCCCAGGAGAACTGAGAATTATCAATGCAGAATTTTGAGATGTGACAATTTCTAATGATGTCTTTCCCTCAGGGCTCTGAAACATTTGCAAGGTTCTACGACCCTTTTGATGCTTTTATCTCCCAATGATTATTCTGATATTTTTACCATACTGTAAATCGACACTATGTTAAAAGAAAACCCTATCTTGTTCTCTTCAATATACTGCTGTTGTTTTTATCATAATTGTTATAAGCTCTTGTATAGGAACTCTTTAGCACTGAATGTTGGAATCTTTCATTTCTGTTCTCATAAATGTTAAGAATAAAGCTACTGCAGTCAAAGACCCATTATTTCTGGTACTATCAGAAGAAAAAAGCAGTATTTCTGCCTAGGACTTGTTTACTTTGTGCCAGAGCAGTTCCATGCTTGACTTCTTCTGTAGGTACAAGTAGTGTTAATGAGGTGTTAATGTGTATGTAGGCGTCGAAGACATAGATTTGCCTTTGATCAGTGTGTGTTATTTCCCTTTTTTCTTCCTTTTTCTATTTTTTTTCTAACCTCGAAAAGCTGTTTGCACTACGAAAGCCTTTTGGCTTAACAGAAATTTCAGCAGGAGCTGAAAGAACTTCTGAAAGCAATGTCTAGTGAAACTCGCACTGACTGCAGTGGGGTCAGTATTGTTCCTTTGATTACAATTGTTTGAAGAGCAAAAACATACTCCCAAGGGTTTGCCTACATGCAGTGTTTGTACTGCTTTAAGTACAGGCTTGAAACTAGTATACTGAAAGCAGTATATTAACCCTAGCACAATGCAGTTGTGCTATTATCAGGAAGTTATGCTGATCTTGCTTGATCCCACAAATGCAGAAGGGATCACAGTGTCTTCCCTATCTGTATTAATACCATAACGTCAATGTTTTAGTTTTTTTAAATGCACCCCTAAGGAGCTAACTTGGCACAGAGACTGGGTGTGTTAGTTTCTTGGTTTATAATTATTAACATGCAAGAAAAAATGAAAACAAGGCATTTAAAGTGAGAAAGCTCCAGAAAATAGAAAAAATATGCTCTCATCTTATTGATGTGGCCTTCCTTATCCTGTCGCCTTTGTTATCTCTCTTATTCACTCCTGCTGGCCTAAAGCAGCATCACCTCCTGTTTATCTGAGTCTGATGAAAAAGAACAATTGATTGGGGTGTGTGTGTGGCTTTCATTGAACATGTACAAAGTGAAGTTGAAAAGGTGTCCAGTACAATGCTCACGTCTCCTCCCCCAGACTCTCCAGGCATCCTCCTGGGGCTCTGAGGCCTGGCACCATCACATATTCGAGTGGAACACTGTGTGGGTTTCTGCATATGTCTCTCTTGGGCCATCCCGTTAGCTGCAGTCATGGCTTACAGGCGGCCAAGAGCAGACCCTACTGTCCCAGGTGCTGCCCAGCCAAGCCAGCAGACAGGTCCTGCCCTCTGCATAGCAGCCTGAGCCGTGGTGTTGGCCTGGCCACACACAGCAGAAGGGAGACGTAGAGCTCACAGTGGGGGACTACGGCACGATGGCAGCAGCAAGTGTGCTGGCACTGAGGCTGGTGGAGGGCTGAACGTGGGAGATTTCCTCAGAAGTGAAGCTGAAATGGAAAAGGAGGGAAAGTGAAGTGAGAAAGAGACGCTGGGAAAGATGTATGCTCCAAGAAAACTGTGGTGCAGGCTGGAGGAAGCAGCCCACTAGCACAAACTGACAACCCAGTCAAAACTGCATAAAAGGCTCCAGGAGCAGCTGGAGGCTACCAGTGATGATGGCTCTGTAGCTTTCCCTCTTGGCTCTCTACCTTTCCCTCCTGGCTGGAGTCTCATTCTCAATTCAGTCTTCTCCCACAGGCCACATGGCAGGAAGAGGAATCAGGCTTGAAACATGGAGAATTGATTTAAATCAGCCAAGCTTGGCTCCTGTTCCAAATCCTACTTTAGAGGATCTCTGTCTCACCCTTGTAACTATAGAAAACCCTGGTTTGATTATCCTTGCCAGACTTCAGTCAACCTTTGGAAGTGCTTCTCTTCCTCCTTTCTCCTAACTCTGAGAATGAGGTAGGAGGGTAGGAGAGGTGGCTCATTGCATAAAGCTATGTCCAAGGGTTGTAAAGATGTAGAGTAGCTGGAGGACAGGGTCCCAGCCCCCTGGGTCCAGAAGTTCTGCCTTATCTGCCTGTAATGACTCCAGTTCTGCCTGTTTGTGTTTGGAAGAACACAACTCCTAAAACAGGACGGGGAAAGTGTAAACATACTAGCAAAGGAGAGGCATAGCAAACTATGCACAACTCTGTGTATAACTCTTATTTATAAGGTTTGTTCCCTGAACCTAAGCAAGCCTGCTGCAGTGGAAGCAAAACATGTGGCCCTGGAAGCATTTGCTGTTTCCTACATAAGCAACAGTTTCTGTTTCTACCTCCCCCACTCCAGTTTATATTTTGCTGTCCCAGATGGAGTTTAATGTGCTTTGCAGTTGTCTCTATTTTTCTTTCTGAGCCTGTTTGGATTTTTTCATGTTGAAGTCTCTGCCGACAAAAGGTGCCAGCCCATTTAACAGCTGCTGGGAGACAAGTGCTCAGTGGATACAGACAGCATGGCAGTGTGGGAGACCAGACGAGACATCCTTTGGGCAGGCAAGCACCATGTGTCCTTGGCCTCTGTGTCCATTTACCCCTTTAGCCGGGCTGCTTAGAGCACATCATGGACGATGCTGATTTTTGGAATGGGAGCTTAGTGCTTTGGATGTGAAAGCTTGCTGTATGTTTTCACACCTGAAAGCCCTTCAAGGAGAGATCTGAGATCTTTCCTTTTATGCGCATATATTGAACTTTCTTTGACTGGCTTCAGACTATTTTTTTTTACCACATATGGTGATTGCTTCCAGTGTGTGCTTATAGAAACTGGAGACATTTACATTCCTAGTTTAGGGAAGACTTGACAGATATTTGATTTGAGTTGGTTTGTTATTCCTAGTTCTGGCTTATTGCAACCACAGTGCCTACTGCTGTATCTCTATTGATTGCAGACAGATATCCTGAGGGACAACTCTGTCTTCCCTTTCATTTAAAAAGGAGGAAAAAAGGCATGTTTCCAGCCCTAGTATTTGTGAAGACAGACAGAAATATGTAATGCAGACTGTTTGATGAGATTGAAAGCATGTCACTGTGAGTTCTAAAAAGTCATCATTTATTCACCCTGACTTCTCTGAGGTACCCATGACACTAACGTGCAGAACTCTGCTGAAAACTCTGGAGAAGATTAGTACCTGCAATTTTTTGGGTTAAACTAGCAAGAAAGTGCTGAAGTGAAACCCGGAAAAACACCCAATCTGAATTTAAAACTCTGCCAACTCTAAAGCAAAATTGCGCCTGAGACCCCCTACTCCCACTCTCATATTTCTGCCCAGCCAAACAAACTCCATTTGAGCCCTGGGTTTAGCAGATTTGGGATAGTTTCTTTGAGCCTTATCCAAAGAAGAAACAAGGAGATTTGGTTTATATTTGCATCTCTGGAGCACCAGAGTCCCTGGGAGTTTCTCTGGCACTCCAGATGTTGTTTAGTAGAGAAAGGCCCTGACCATGTCTCACAGTTTGAGTAGTGCAGAGGCAAAGGACAAGTGTGATTATCTGCTGGCACTAAAGATTTTGCTTCTGTCATTATAGAAACTCAATCAAGGGATCCGCTCCAGTTCTTCAGCATTGCATTCTTTTGCCTGACATACCTGGGCTGCTGTTCTGACTTTCCTTGAAGACATTGCAAGGTTTGACTGCTCTGAAAATGAAGGGAGCTTATACAGGTAAAAGTGGGCCATAGTAAAATCCTCGAGCATGGGTAGCAGCAGCAGTGCAACTCCTGTAACAGGACACTTGGCACAGGTAACTGGCCCAGCAGTTTGCCTCTGGGCTCTCTGTTGCACGTTGCCCAAGCATTTGTGGGGTTCTCTGATGTATTGCCCCATGTCTCCTCATTTAAAGCTAGCATAGCCAAGTTCTCAAAATCATTGAGGATCCCCGCAAACGCAGTACTCTGTCTCACAGGATGAGAAGACAGTCAGTCTTCAGCTTTTTTTACCTCTTTCCTACAGCTCCTAGAAGTGAAAATGAGGCTAGGGGAAATGGCAAACATCATAATCCAAGCCTTAAAAATTTGCGGTTGCCACGGTACAAATCTTTTAAAGCAGCATACTTGCTCTATTTCATTTAATGAATTGATGGCTTGTGATCCTGTGAAGCCACTGCCTCTCTCACTCATTTAGTTTTTCTTCCTCCCTGTAAGCCCCCGAATTTAGACCTTTATCATCGAACTGCCTGTCTGTTGGAAGGAGATCTCTGCTCATTCCTGCCAAATGAGAGAAAATCAAAGTCCGTGCTGAGCAGCAGTAAAAGAGCAATGTTGCTTCCTGGAATTGCATCAGGAGCTCCTTCCTTATTAGACTGTGTAAGTGCTGCAGCAAGGAAACAAGTAGCTGAGCCTGCTCAAAAGCCTATGAATTCTTTCTTGCATTAAGTTAATTAGTGAGAAATGAAACAAGAAGCTGGTGCAGGAAAGAAAAGAATTAGGTCTCTTGTATCTTAGTAGCTCAGTGGAATAGCAAGGAAAAGGGATCCAACTTGTCAGTGATAAGAAATAAGTGTTTTATCCTTGTTTCAATTTTGAGCAAAATTCACTGTGTGTTTTACCTGCTGATGGACAGAGAACATTCAGCTGCAGAGGCAAATGTGATAACAGATAATCCAGGGAAATTTGTGTGACCAGTTAGTGCTCAAGTCCTGTCTGAACCACTTCCTACTGGCTGAGAAGCAGCATCTAATTCCCTTTGCTCTCACTCTAACTGGCTGATTCAGGGAGTAGGAAACTCAAAAATGAACACACTCACTCCTCCCCAGCACTTAGCAGCACCAGGAAAATAAGGCAAACAGATGGGAGCCAATGTATCATCCAAATGAAATCCCACCCTTCATGAAAATGTGCCAGCTGAAGAGGAGACTGGATTCTTATTGGTGTCCTTTGCCATAGATATCAATGTGAATGTTTTGGCTCAAAGACAGCAGTGAGTGCTTTCTTTTCCCCCCTCTTTTGGGTGCTTGTCATCTTGGCCAGGTGGTCTTTGAAGCTTGGGACATGCAGAAGCATGAGACTTTCCAGAGAAAGCTCCAGATGCCCTTGGCAAACTTGTGTCTCCTAAATTCTGCTTTATGCTTTGTCTGTGGCTGGGGCTGAAATTTTCACAGAAAAACTAGCAGGCTCACAAAAAAAAAAAAAATCTAACAGGCTCTTGAGCTGTATTTTATGTGGACAAGATGTATTTCCATCTGGAGCTGGGGTGGCAGCTTTTCCTTGCCTTGCTGACAGACTTCATGTTGTCATGAACAAAACTTGCTTTTAATGGGTATTGGGATCCCTTTCCCCTTCATGTGTTTCAATTGTGACATTTGGAAATATCACTCAGGAAATCTCTCACCATCTGGGTCTCCAACAGCCTCAATACCTGCACCACTGATGCACCCTTGTCTCTCTCAACAGCAAGCCTATCTCTTCCCCTGCAGCTGTCTCCTTCAGACTTTCTGCCTCAGTCTGTCAGCAGATTCACCAAGAGAAACCAGGTTGTGGATCCTGCCCAGTCCTTTTTCCAGCCTATAAATGTGACAGGAGACTTCTCTATTTGCTCAGTTTCCATTACTTGCCATGAAGTGGAGAATGTTCCTGCAACATTTGAAGAGGTACAGATTTACCTGGAAGTTTCCCCCCCTCCTCATAGAGAGTGAGATTTCACTTATCTTCAAAACTCATAAGACAAGCACTTCTTCAGTCTGAGTTTTGAAGAGGGCAGCTTAGGGCTGCCTCTTTCCCTTCTCAGCTACAGTGCAGCTTCTCTATGCCCATACAAAAGACTCTTGGCTCTAGGATCAGCTCTGCTTTGCTGTGTATCTCCATCAGCAGCAAGCAGTCTGTTGAACAGCCCTCTCCCTCCACTTCATCATCTGCGAGGTCAGGTGAGGGTGGCTAGGAGGAAGTTCTTCTGCCACCTCTGGAAGAGCATTGCTGATCTCTTCTCAGGGCTGATTGAGAAGCTAAGGTCAGCCCACGAGGTACAACTGCATCCTCATGCACTGCTGCTAACCTGAACAGCCTGCTCGGACCTTCACTCACTGTGGTAGCGTCCTGGTCTAGCTAAGCTCTGAAGGGCTTGTTAGCTGCTTCAAAATAGAGCTGGGGACTGGCAGGAAGTCTTGACTGGCTGTACTCCTTGATCTGCACTCAGGGTCCCAAGCAGGGTAAGCTAACAGACTAAAAGCAGGTAGGTGGGTATGTGCAATTTTAAATGTTATACATATTCATAATTATATGTACTATACTTTATATTTTATATATGTATATAGTTACATACATACATATATAAAATATTTGTGTATAGTTACTGAGGGGAACTATGAGCATATCGCTCAGAAGCCATCCAAATTATAACACCACAGCAGAAAGCTGGATCAGCTCTACTGAAGCCAGTGGAACAATGAATCAGATTAATGTGCTATTTTACTTGGGTAAAGCAGGATATTTCCATGAAGTACAGCTTTTCAAAATGGTCAAGGGTGCTTTTAAGTCTGTGAAACATTGTTGTTTAAATATATGTGTAAAATCTCCTTTTCCAGCTGGTAAGACAGTTGCTTAGGGAGTTTACTAGCATGAGTGGTCTTTTCCAAATTAATTTTACACTTTAATTAGAGTAAGTACTGTACTGCTAGAAGACAGAATATGGAAAGAGCATTAAGTTCATTTCAGTTCTAGGTTTCACAGGTAGGTATCAACACCTATGTTGAAAGGTGGACATACGATGGGAGTCCTAAGTACTACTAGAAATTCCATCTAGCTAGTGAGTTTATGTAAAATCATTGACCTTGATCTGAGGATAGACCTCTTTAACACAATCAATACAGGTGCAATCAGATAAGAACATTCTACTGTTTTATTAAAGTGCATCTAATTCAAAACTCAATAACTCTCACAAATCCTTAATCAGAGAAGACATCCTGGGAGGCATTTAGGTGAGCAATCTTATAACTCTTGCTCTCTCCTTGTTAGGATGGCATTTTACAAACAGACATGTCTGTTTCCTCCTTACCCTCCCTGCCATAATTCTTTCTCTATATGGTTGTGTTGATTATCATGCATTTATCAAGTATTTTTTGCCTTCATTTATTTCGGGAGACCGAGCCAAGTGACAGCTTCTCTTTACCCTATCCCCCTGCATCAGTGTGGCCAAGCATACAAATGCAAATATGTCTCGCTTGCTGGCATGCTGGGTCCTGTGTTCTAGTCCTTGGCTTAGATGTGTTACTCTATAGGAGGTGTAGTGTTAATGCATGCTCTCTAGCTCAGGGTGGCTGGGGATAATGAAAGAAAACAGTCCATGTGCAGCGTTATGTGGTAGTTTAAGCAGAATAAAAGCCAAAGGCAATGACTGTATTTTTGGAAATTATTTTTAGATCAAAATTATGCATACCAAGTAAGACAAAATAACCACATGGTAGAGCTCTGAGAGCACTGCTTACAGTGAGGTAATTATTATTCTTTCCAGGTGATCCTCAGCCTGTTCCTCGATAATACAAAACAAATTGTGATTTGGAGCAATTGAGCTGAAGGCAGATTTCTTTTTAGTCATTTAAATTCATATATGGCAGACTGACAGGATCAGGTTTTAGTGTAAGTGTGAATGGCTATACAGGCTTAACTAGACCCCTGCTTCCCTGCATTACACAAAACAGCACTTAGCCAGTCCATACAATAAAATAAGAAAAAAAAAATCAAATTGGTTGGTAACTATGTGCAGCACAGAGAGGCTTAAGAGACTGCAGCACTGCAACAGTCTCCTTAACATACGTGTCTAATGAAAAGAGAGGATGTCTGGATTTTGGCTTCTCACAGTCAGGAGTCTTCCAGTTGTGATTCTGATCCCTTTACTCCCTCAGACTTGAACTTAGTTATTTGGAACTTCTATTCCAATAACTATAAATTAGTTATGGGAACTAATGTTTACATTATGAAAAATTACTGTGCAGACATTTTGGGTCTTCCTCAGCTTTCTTCCCCACTCTATTTCTACCTCAGTTGTTTTAATCAAGATAATGCCTACAAAGTACAGAACTACCAAGTTTCCACTCTCACATGCACAAACACACCAACATCTGTGCTTTCCAGGAACAGAATTCTGTGTCTCCTATTCCAGATGGGCTAAAGTAATATCTCCCATGGTAGAAACAGGATTTGAAATGGGATGAACTGAGGTAGTTGGTCGTATTGTGCTCAAGTTCTGCTGTCTGGGAAAAACTCAACTATCATCGTTCTCTAGCAGGGAATGTGGCCTGGGTCATCTTCTTCTGTTCTAAGGAGACAGATTGAGGGCAAGAGTGGCGAACAACAGAGAGCCAGGTAACCCTCCTGAAAGTGGTTTGGTGATGCTACTACAGCTGCGGGCAGCAGAAGGATAAAGTTGATCCTTCTTGCCCAGCCAACACAGTAGCAGTTGCCATCATAAATGTTCTGGCCTTCCCTTCTGTTCACACCCAGAGCATGAATTTCCAGGGCTCTGGTGCAGGCAAAGCAGGGCTCGCAGTTACTTTGCTGTTTCTGGCTGCCTGTTAATTTAGATGGCTTTCTGCTTGGCTTATGCTTCATCCCTACAGTCTCCATTGCTCTCCATGTCCAGAAGTGTGCTTGCTCCGGGCACTGAGGATGACTCGGTGCTTCCCAAGGCACTGCAATACCTCTCAGATACAGCATGATGCCGTGTCGTCTAAGCTTGGGTCCCGAGGTCCCTGAAGCATTGGCACTGCACAGTGCAAGACCTAGTCACTTTGTCATTAGCATCCTCTTCTCCAAAATGCTGAGGGGATTTATCAGATTTCACAAGACAGCTGGAATTAAAGTACCGATGAAAGTGCTATGTATTTGTATTGGGGTTTTTTTGGTGTTTTATTTGTTTGTTTATTTGTTTTAAATTACTAAGCTTTTGATTAAACTCATATTTAAAACACAATTTTGAATGAAGGTATGCTGGACAGTGGAATAGTTAAATGCAAAGGCATGCTAAGTGTCTTGGCCTTGCCACAAAAAGCATTGCTGATTCAAGACGTTACATAAAAGCTTCTGCAGCACTGCAATCTCTCAATAGTTACTCTAGCTAGGCTTTTCACTCTCCTTCTGCAAGGCAAAATAATACCCTCTTTTTATTTTGTAATCAGAATTTATATCATATCATCTCTGAAAGGTATTTTTGTATGTTTCAGCTTGATAAATGCAGCCCTCATCACCAGTGGAACAGAAATAAAATTAAAAATTATTTCTGCACACTTCTGTGTGCTGGGCCAGCAGTTGAAAAGCAGCTTCGTTTTGGAGAGCTTGGGGAGGGGAGAAGCTGATGTACGGATGTACACAACACTTTAGATGAAGAGTTAAAAAGGAAAATGCTATTTCTTAATGCTGAAGGGAGAAACAACACTGAAAGAGACTAAAAAGCTGTCCAGATGATGCATTATATCCACAATGATATGTAACTATTCTGTATTAATGAAATAAAGCCATAGGCTCTGAATAAGTTTGTGCTTTTTCCTGATGTGTTGGGCTCTGAAGGATTCCCACCCCCAATGGAAAATAAGGATACAAAAGATCTAATTAAAAACAGGAGCTTGAGAAGCACAAGACTTTAAACTTTTCTTCTACTTAATGGAATTTGCTGTGGTGCTAAAATAGTATTGCCCCTGTCATTCTGACATGAAAAACATTAGTGAATATTTGATTTTATTGTGGAACAAATTATGGTAATAATGAGTCTTTGAGAAAAAAAAAAAAAGTACTCAAAATGATACAATCTCATTTAAAATGTGCATGTGTAAAATAGAGCAGATAGACAAAGTGGTGTTTGCTATTTCACCAAGAGACTGTTATTTTATGAGCTGCATGCCCTTTCACTGTAGCGCTCAACACGTACCATTTGCCTGTCTCAACCCCACTCTTACTGCAAACTCTTTTCTTTACATAATTTGGGCATTGAGAATGTATGAACTGTCAGGTTCCAACTCCTACTCAGCAATCCAAAACTGCAAGCTCGGGTATCAGTGGACAGAAAATCCCTCCCTGTCTTTCCAACTGATTCTCAAACATTATGGCATTATGACTGATCACTTCCAGTCAAAATGTGAACAGCTAAGCAACCATTTATACTGGATTTGTTAAATTTATTACTTTAATTTGCACTTACTTTTTTCAGAATGCCTGAACTCCAGACAAGAAAGAAAGGAAGACACACCTGAGAGATGAATGGACCTGGAAGGATTAGTTTTTAAAAATTTTTTTTTTTTAGGTTATCAATACACCCATTGCTGAAGTGGGTCCTGTCAAGAGAGATGCCTCCTGCTACCTTTTGCTTTTAATGTTGCATTGATTTTAGATAAGTTGATGAGAAAACAGCTTCAGCTTGCTTGAGGATGAGATGAAGAATGACTAAGTTTCCCAAATCTGGCTCGGGCAAGGACACTCTCTATACCCTTGACCAAAGGTCTTCCAACCTCCCTTTGACTTCTTCCTTGGTAAAATGAAAATACCACTATGCTGCAAGATTTATTAACAGGAATATGTCAGTGAAGATAGGGTGCACTTGGGTGCACACTGGGATCAACAGAAACAGAAAAATTGTCAGTCATTCCAATAGGTCAGGCCACACTGCCAGTATGGGAAGCTGTAAAATAAGTTTTCTTGTCCAAATGAGACTGGTGGATTACTAGGGACATTCTTTGGGAAGCAGAGAGGTGGTTGTCCTGTCACATTTTCTCAGTATCAAAGGCTTTCAAAGTTTCATGGGAAGTTTCTGCAGAAGAATATACTGAATTTTCATGCTCTATAAATTGTTTCTACCTTGGAACTCTCTTCAGCAGAGCCTGCCCACTTTCCAGAATGTCCTGGCCCTTTCAGATGTCTGTAAGTATGACTTAAGGAAGGTGTGTGTGGCAGGGGTGGGAGGAGAGCTACTTTTTGCCCCCGTAAACTCTTCTCTGTCATAATTCCCTTATGATGGCCTTTATCAGAGGACATCTCCAGAAAACTCCAAGGTGAACCTGGCTCTGCCTTTGCAAATTTCTGTGTGTATCTTCAGCATTACTGCTATTTTTCTTTTGTTGGTCATGAATGAAGATTCCCAGATTCCCTGAAGATTGTAGCTCAAAAAAAAAAAAAAAAAAAAAAAAAAAAAAATTAAAAAAAATAATTCACTGAGTTTTTCATTAGCACGAGAGGATAGTTTTGTTTTTCTGTCTTTAAAAATCAGAAGTATGTCCGTGTCTTTTATGGTTTGGGTCACACAGCTGAACACGTAGACATTACAACAGGGATACAACTTTCTTGCAGATGTTATTAAGGTGACTTTTACTTTATTTTGTGAGCCAGAGATTGTTCTCAATGTCACTAACTTAATGACAAAAGAATGTGAATGATGAATGTCAAATGAAAGATCTCTTTGTTATAGCTGGATTGGCTTATTTTTATAAAAGCATCTAAAAAATAAAAATAAAGCAGGGTATAAGTATACATTCCTTTCCTCAGGATGCATCATATAAGCCCTTTGCACTCTGTTGAGTGATTAAATGAAAATGACTTGTGCCAATGAAGATGTGAAATGGATTTTTGTCACTGAGCAAGCCTATTGAAATGACTGTTTCACAGAGCCAGCAGCATGATGTTTAAAAGAGTTTGTTTTGGAGCATGGGTCACTCTGGGGCAGGTTTGCTCACATAAGCTACACACAAATGTAGGCTAAAGAAAACAATATATGTGAGCTGTCAGAAGATCTTATTAAGCATTTGCAGAATATCTTACTTTTAAATAGGATGGAGAAAGGAATATCTCACAATCAAAGGCTTTACTGTCTTCATGGTTAGCCTTTGTCCCAGCCAAAAATGTAGGACACATTTAATATAATCTCACTGTATAATGTAATCAGACTGTCTGAGGGATATCTTATGCTACTCTGATAGTAAACAATCAAGTGTGGTCAAGGACAGTCAAATTGTTTTATTGCACATAACTTGGCAAAGGCTAAGGAAAAATGTGTATGAATTTAATGGCTCAAGGCTTTTATTACTTTCCCAACAGGCGATTTTAAAAATGTACTTCCTTGCCTTCATGTCAAATGCAAAGTGAAATGGATGGCCTTAAAAATTATAAGTTGGATACAGAGAAAGAACAGCATTCCTCTGATACGAGCCTGCAACTTGGTCTGTAGAGGACCTGAAGGCCAGCAAAGAATGTCCTAGAAGTCTCAGGACAGCTGTAAAGGGTGGCACTACAGGACACATATCAAATCATGTTCAACAGACCTGATATTAGAGGACAGGCTCGTGGAAATTTCAGTAACTGCACAACTGAAGAACTCCTGCTCTGCTGCTGTAGAGGTACTACAGATGTCCTGTCCACCTCATTTAACCTTCCTCTAATGGAGAGAAGTCCACAGGGAATGAGTCAGGAAAACAAGGGATTTGCATGATTCATGTATGAGAATGAGAAAAAATATTTGATTTGGGAGAGAAGTAACAAGTTTGTGGAAATGCATTCCCATTCTATAGAACTGAAGATATTTTCCTAAATCAGATTGAGGGTACAAGGAGCAAGCAAGCAATTTTTTCCCTTTGATTACAAAGCCTAGGTTACAGTGTTAGTAAAGTGAAACTTGAGTGAGTGATCTAATATTTATTACAATTCCGCTAGAACAATAGAACTAGAAATATTGTTGATACTTTATTTGGAAATAATTATTCACTGACCAATATACTGCACTTTCAAAGCATTTATAAATATTCTCTTTCATGTATGTCAAGTTCTGGCTAGAACAATCCTTTTGTCAACCCACAGCAGTGCCCCCCAAGTATAGAGATTATTTTGTTGATTTGAGGTGGTGAGGAGCATGACTAGCTGGAGTACAGCTACCCAAAGTATGGTTTAAACAGCAAGTCATAGCTGGTATGTTACAACTCCTGCATAAGTGCTACACAGTCTCTGTCATCTGAGAACAACCAAAACTTGATTTTAATTTCTGTCACAAAAAGGAACAACTTTGGTGCCCAGCCTCAGACAAGATTTGCTATTGATTCAGTGTTGGTCAAAAAGGCAGAGCTTCTCTAGTTAGAACATGACCTACAGAAACAACCCCGCTTTTCAAAGACACTTTGGTCTTTGACCAAACCCTGTGCATCTTGTAAAGCTTGACAAGATCATGTTGAAGAGGCTTTAATGCAGGATTTTGTGGAAGTGTCCATTGGCCTCAGAATATTCACAGATATGTGAGGTAGGTTGGCGGACTTCTGTCAGGAGATTTGTCCAGGAGGCACTGCTAGAGACATTTCTTCTAGTGGAAACAGACAGGAACATCGAAGATTAATTTGTAGTCGAATTATTTTTGTTTTTCTAGATTATCTCTGACTTTTATCATGAGCATGACATCTTTCATATGGTCTTCATAAATTTATACCGCACAGTTAGAGTTCTTTGAGGAGTTTAAAGCAGGATTGAAATATTTTAAAGGACTTTATAATGACACATTGGAAGCACAGAAAATCCCTTGATAGCCTAAATGGATGGAAACATTCTAGAGTACCAATGAGTTAGAGATTAATTCATGGCACCTTGTACAGGCTTGGGGAATTCTATGGTTGGAAATAGTTCCACAGCACAAGCAATCTGCTGGACAGCAGAAATGTCCTCTCAGCTTCTCCTCACTCCCCAGAATGAGTGTTTAGGGGAAGGAATCTTTCTTCTTTGCTGTCCTCTCCATTGCAGCCTTTTTATTATCAAAGAGGTTAAAGAAGTTGTAGGACATTCCTCTGTGCAAGTTATGGAAAACATGTCATAATAAGAATTCAGAACCCAGGAAAAAGACTGGTTCACATTTAAAAGATTGTGGAATAAAAATGGCTGAATGCAGCTGGCCATAGAAAGAGGGTTTAGGATTACGCATCTGCTGGGACAAGTGACCAAAATGACTAAAATGTCCCATGGTATTTAGAGCCAGGAAAGCTTGCTATCTCCTTAGATGCCCAGTTGAAATAAAATCAGGACTTGGAAGCAGGTTTGCATCTTTTGTTTGAAAGAACAACTTGAAGTAAACACTATATTTTTAGACTCAAAAAGAACCTCTATACGGTGTCATTGCTGGAGAACCTTCAATTGTCCTCCACTCTCCTTTTTATTTCTACAGCAGGACTGGGGATTCAGGGATCATTTAGATGCCTCCTCTTCCTCCAAATGATCAGCAAAAACTGAAACTGGTATTTCCCCTAGGGAATAATCTTTTTATTTATGTATGTATTATTATGTCTGTGGAAGAACTTTGTGAAATAGCTTTTACCTTTCCCAGTACTTCCTTTGATTGAAACCAAGTACGTCCTCTTGCAGAGGCTCCAGGCTGAGAAAATCCATGTGCTGTTGAGTTCTTGCACATCGTGATGGGTTCGTTTGTGTGGTGGGCTAGCTGTGGCAAACACCCAAATTGTCATCCAGCTGGTCACGTACAACTCCTCTCAGTGGGGCATGGGGAGAAAATAGGATAAGAAAGCTCATTGGTCAACATAAAGACAGGGAAATTGCTCACCAGTTACTGTTGTAGTCAATACAGGCTTGACTTGGAGAAAATTAATTTAATTTATTGGCAATTAGAATATAATCTGGCAGTAAGAGACAAAGAAATACAAAGGTACATCTTCCTGTCCCCTTCTATTCTCTCCCCTCCCTTCTCCTCTCCAGATTCCTGTACATGCTCCACAAGTGGTGCCGGGGGGCAGTTATGGTCAGAACACAGAGGTTTAGTGATTTCTCTCCCGCTCTTTTCCTCTCACACTTTTTCTGTGCTTTGATGCGGATTCTCCTCACAGTCTGCAGTCCCTCAGGAATTATCTGTTGCTTCCTGGGCTCTCCATGGGCTTCAGTTCCCTCAGGTGTACCTGCTCCTCCTCTGACCTTGATGTTCCCTCTGCTATTTCTCATTCCTTTCAGTTCCCCTTTCTCTCTGTGTGTTACCTTAGCACAGAGGCACCACCTGATGGGCTCAGTCTGTGTCCTGCAGTGGGTCTGGTGGAGCCAGCTGGAGTTGGCTGTGTCTGCCACGGGGCAGCTCCTCACCGCTTTGCTCAGACTCATCCCTGTAGTTCTGCCTCTGGTAACAACTTGCTGTGCCACTCAACGCAACTTTGAAGTTAGGAAAGTGAGGCAAGTGTTTGTCTGTTCTGACCAGTAATCTTTGGGAAATGAACAGATTTGCTAACTGCATTGTGACTATTCAAGACTTTATGATAAATGGGAGAGCCTTTTTTTGCTAGATAAACAGGAGAGCTTTTATTTATTTTTTTTTTTTTTTGCTACTGGTAACTAGGTCTCATTGTTTTGACTGTCCTGTTCAATTCAAAGCGTGCCCAGCCTGCACCCCTTGTCCAACTGTGTCCCAGGAGAGCTTTTGTTTGTCCTGCAGCCATGGGGATTTGGGCAGGTGGTACGTGGCTGGACTTCTTGGCATTCCTATTTGAAGGCACTCCCTGCTTTTCCTACTAAAAAAAGACATAGGGCTCAAACAGTGTTGCCCAAGCACCCTTGGGTGATTGTTTTAGATTCTTTATGAATGTCACTTTCTGAGAACTAACCTTCTACCCAGATCTATTTGTGCTGGATCTATTTGAGCTGGGAGAAAAACTGGCATACAGCTGATGGAAGAGTTGCTGTGAGGTGGGCATAGGAACTCCTGCCTCACCATTTTCTTTGTGAAGATTAAAGGTGCAAGGGTGTCAATCATCTTCTATGTAAAGGTCTGAAAAGGCTCTCAGAGCTCAGTATTTTTAGCTCTTTAACAGATTATCTCTTTTATTTTTAGAGGTAACAATAGCTCTTAGGTTAAGAGGGAGACAAAAGCCTCATTAGTTTTGGAATTTCAAATGAACTCAATGAAGCATTGAGAAGCTTTTTTTTTTTTTTTTTCCACAGGAACCTGAGGGGTTTCTTAAAGGACATTGTGAAAAAGAAGGGAAAACCTCCAGCTTAGGGGGTCTCTGTGCCCACGATATACAAATATAGGCAGCCTTGGCATGCCATGGAGCAGCTCGGGAGCACACTGTGCCCCAGCCAACACAGCAGCAGCCGCTCTCTGCTGGGGTGAAGGCAGTGTCAGAGGCCACAGAGGATTAGATCAGCCAAGCTAAAGCCTCTGTTCCTGGGCAGGTGGAGATAAAGGGCCACAGCTGCCAGGCCTTGCTGTGCCTGGGCAGACCACCCCTTACCAAGGGCTTAGGTAATGGCACACAGGCCATACAGGGTGTGGTTAGACCTCTGCTGCTCGAGATCCTCAGGAGCGTTACTGCAGCTGGCAGAGTGGTCTCAGGAGGTCTCACAGGTACCACTCATAAACCAAAAAAATGTAGCTTCATTTCTAGTTTGATCAAAATCAAAAATCAGTATGAAGGTGTAGGAGATATTTGTTGAATTTTTTTCCTTTTTCCCCAGCTGAGGCCTTGCTAAGGGAATGTCCTCTCCTTATTCTCCTCCAACACTCCTTCTGTTCTGTTTTTTATGCTTATCTTATCCTGATTTTTGTTGTTGTTGTTTTTATCTATTTTGAGGGCTATTCAGGATGTTAGTTGTTTGAGATTTTTCCCCTCTGGGATATGATAAATTTAACCACTTTCTTGCCAATTCCCAGTGTCAGGAAACTGGATGTCCACCATGATGGTGTTTGGGAATGGAGCACTTTTTTTTTTTTGAAGTAAAAGTCTTTGTGTTGAAGCTAAACTTTTGATGAAGCTCATTACTGATGCACGATGCTCATCCAGCAGATCCTGAGTGTATCAGTAAATCAGTGGCTGCTCCAAGAGAGAACACTTGCGACAGAGAGGACCAGGCACTTTGGAGTCCACTCAGGAGCACTGCATTTCCACCTGCCATTTTGCTTTTCTTGTCTGGGGAGAGCTTTTTGCAGGAGCTCCATCTACTCAGCCATAACTGAGATACTGCTGAAATCTTCTTCCTTTGTACTTTCTATAACATGCAAAAGAGAAAGAAAGGAAGCATAAAAATGTATATTGGAATTATACTGAACACATTTCTTTTGAAACGATAATTTATAAAAATGAGTAATATGATTTTGCAGTTATAAATATATGAAATGAACACATTAGTTAAGAAGTTAAGCTTTCAAAGGTGCTAATTATTAACCAAATGCATTTTATAGTGTTTTAATAACCACTTTTTCACATCATGTTAATATCCATTAGCTATAGTCATACTAGTCATGCTAATAGTGTGCAAAGCCACTAGTTAACTACAAAGTCAGTAATGGATGATACTGATTACAAGCCTCAACTGCACTAAAAGACACATATTTTTTTTTTTTTTTTTTTTTTTTTTTTGGTAGAATGGGAAAGTTAACCTGAGTTTTCCCTTGGATATTGTCAATGAAACTGTTTATGCTGATTACACAGATGAATGTGGAGTCAGTTATTGAGAGCTTATGAACAAAATACTGATCTGCCTCTGCCTACTCAAAAGCAGAAATTGGGTTCAAAATGAATTGCCCTGCCTCCAGAGGAGGGCTCTGAATGTATCTCTTCATGGACCTTATCTCAGCAGACTTGTGGACAGAACTCCTTCACTAGTACTTTCTCATTAAGAAGTTTCAGCAACACATCTTAGACAAGATGTTTTTAAAGATAACTCTGGAATATTTAATTCATTACATTATCTGAATGGATGTTCAGACAGTTTATCCTGTTATTCTTCCCCTCAAAAACATTCACTGTTATTTTGTCAAATGTCTCTCTAAGATGTAATCATTGTTTGGGTGGTGGATTGAACTAGGAATGGTTATGTATGTGCCACATTTTACTTCTTGCTTTAGGAAAACTTTTATAAGTAAAATATTTTATTATACTAATATCAGGAACATTTTATGCTGCTAGTAAAATGTGTGCATTGTTTTAGAGGCTGGATTGTAAAACTAACCATATATCTTTTAAATTAACAGAAAGAAGAAGCCTCAGTGATTGTCTCAGATATTAGGCATACAGATTTTAGTAATAGGGTGTCTGTTTAAATTTTAATTTGTTGAGCCACAATATCTATTCTAACTTAAGGTTTACAAAATGCAAATATTGAAAACTTCTTTACTACAGAACACATACACCGACATTTGACTTCCAGCTTGGTATGTTTCACCTGCTTCATCTTCTTTTGCAGGGCATTAACTTCTGGGAACAAACTGCTCTCGGCTCTAAAATGAACCCTTAGCCCATGTGTTCATGAAATGGATTGAGTTCATTGTGGTGCTGATTTACTGTAACTAGATGCAAGATTGATGCCTCCAGGAGAAACCATTCCACCTATCTCATCTGTCTCTGGAACTGCCCCTTTAATCTCTTTACTAGATTTGATTGTTCTCTAACAAACCAACAAATATCTCTAGAGCAGGTGAGATTATTCTTTCAGTGAAAGACCCAGATGGGATGAGCAGAGTTATTGTGGACAGGACAGATTAAAATGTCTCAACTTAGTGTAAGCGTCAGCAGAAATGGGTTTGGGGCAAAACTCCTCCATCTTCTTATTCTTACAGCAGAGGAAAGCCACAGATGACAGGAAAAATGGAGTGGAGGGTAAGAGCCCTTGCTGCATCTCCTTCCTGTGATCCTGATGCTCTGTTTCTTTGTCTCCCTTCAGGCTGTGATGTGAAGACAGACTGATGGTGGGCCTCTTGCTGAGGCATGGATTTGGGGCTAGGAGGCCCCATAAGGAAAACAAAAGCATTATGCAGCACAATTAGGAAGTTGAAACCCAACAGAGCTCTGCGGAGGATCATGGTGAGATTCCTTGCCAAAGTGAACCAAATCAGAAGTAACTCCATTAAAGCAGGCAGATTAAAACCTGTTTGGAGGAGATCAGAAGTGGGCCCTGTGTGGGAAACCACAAAGTACTTTAGATAATTATGGAGAGAGGGAGCAGAAAAAAAGTAATATCCTATGTTATAGAAATCTTGATAACCTGGAAAACTAGGTGAAAGCCAGGAATGTAAACATCCTGTCTTGAAAAAACAAAAAAAAACCCCAATCTCTTGACATTTAAGGAAGACTCAATCTCCTAGTGAAATTAATGCTAAAGAAGACCTAACATATCTGAATAGTGCTTGTGGAGATTCCGCAAGGAAGGAAGAGCATGCATAAGAGCAATCCTCCTGTGGTGCTGGGGAGGAAGGGACTGCAGGCTTGGGAAGCCAGCCTGGAGGAATCAGACAGAAGAACAATGATAACCTTTTATTTCATGCTGTGAAGTCAGTGGCCTGGACTTAGCTCCATTGATCAGTGCATGGTTCTAATAAACCCAAGGTTTGTGGGTTGAAGCCCTGTGTGGGCCATTTACTTAAGAGTTGGGCTTGATGATTCTTGTGGGTTGCTTCCAACTCAGAATATTCTGTGAATCTGTGAAAAATTTATTCACAAAAAATGCTCCTTCAGAAAAAGGAGGATGGGTATTAGTCTCCTGCAGATCAAGGAAATACTTTGGAAACAGAAGACAAGTCTCCTGGGGTTTGGTTTCTAGAAACAAATTCCTCTTAAAAAAAAAGACCCCTGAGCTGGGTTGAGTCCACGGTACTGCCATTTGGGGACCAACTGTGATCTCTTTAGGCCCATATTTTGCATTTACAAGTACTGGAATCAAATGCTGACAGTTCTCACTAGTGCATAATTAAATTCTTATTCCCAGTTGAAGCCATTGGCAAAACTTTCACTGACTTCAACAGTGCTGGATTAAGCTTTCACTGAATGTCATGAGAATTTGAAAAGCAAAATCAATCCAGATTTTGCAAAGAGCTCCTTGTCTTTGTTGTGGATCAAACCAAAACCATAAAGTAAAAAAACCCCAAAACCCCAAAAACTTTACCATGAATGATTTAAGAATAAGGAATCATATTGGTATCCTGAATACTTTTCCAGAAGATAGACAAGCTGAGTCACTGGGGGTCTACAGTGATAATAAGAACGGTGTAAGTACTGTGTAGCAAAAAATATTTCTTGGTTAGTCTGCTCTTTTTGGCACAATCCTTCTGGCAGAAATGTATACATTTATTTTGTTGTTGCTCAAGAGCTCCTGGTGAGTAATTCCTGCTCTGCAGATGGTATATGATGTAGATGATTTTTCAAGTCTAATTTCAAACTGTAGTGCTGTGGTTTATCACAAAATGTTTTGCTGCAGTCTAATGGCAAGAACTCTGAGAAGCCAGTTTCCACTGTTAATTTTCAAATAAATCCAGTTTCTTCCTAGGTGTATCCCTCAGTATAAATTTGCAATCTAAAACCAATGAGAAACAGGAATACTTGGCTGTAGAGGAAGTTCTTCCCTTCCAAGCCCCATCTACACCATGTGAGCCAAGGCTGCAGAAGTTTGGGAAACAGGTAAGACTGCAGAGATTTTTCTCAGGGAGAGTGATACAAAATATGTATAATTTATCTTACAGTAAACATCCCCCCTCCCAAAAAAAACCCCCAAAAAACCCCAAAACCAAAACAAAACAACAAAACAAACCCAAATCAAATTCAATAGAACAGACTAGCCTTATGTAGAAATAGCAAATGTATTCAGTCTATTAATAAACCACAGTTAGAGATGTGTGGAATGGAAGGTGACCTGAGTTTTCCTTGATGGTTTAGGGGATTATTCTGGTGCTCACTGAATAGAAGCTTGTCAATAACTGCTGTTCCCAAACCTATGCTTTGTCATAGCAGTGACCTCTGGTCCTTCTTACAATTCCCTTAGGATCAGAAGGAAATTCTGATCAGAAGGAAATTCTACCAGAAAAGAAGAAGAGTCCATTTTTCCAGAGATGCCAAGGCTAGGAGAAACATTTCACCCCATTAACAGGACTTGTTCCTGCTCTGCTGCTGTTACAGCCCTGTGAGAGGACTGGACTTTCCACCCTTACCAGCTGAACTATATTGGCAACACGCCATCCTTCAGTCCTGTCTTTGAGTTGTCAACATTTTTCTTTGGCTTTAGTAGTGACATAATGGGCTAAGTAGGGCTCAAGCAGATACTGCATTTCTAGGGGGGCATCAGAATAGGACTCCAACTGCTGTGATCACTCACCAGCATGCCAGACCTGGACTGCCCTTCTCTGGCTTTGGGCTTTCTCTCCTGTCCCCTACTGCCCCAATATTCCCAGCTCCCCATCCCTTGGATAGAGGGGGTTGTCAGCCTCTGTCTTAGCCACATCTCAGTCTCCTTTTGCCTTCTGCTCCTGCCTGTCATGGTCCAAGGGCTCCGGGTACACAACTACAGTATGTAAATATGGTTATGCTTTCTGACAGCTCTCGTAAAACAGTATCAGCTGTATGTTGTTTATCAGTAGTTTCTGATTACACCCGAAGATTGGAAAACATGTATCCAGTCAAAATGTTTTCACTTAGTGTGTTTTGCCTTCTGAGATACTTTATCCTCGCTTTTATTCCTATTACATTTCCACAGTTTTCTGGCAGGCCTATTTTCTTTTTCAGAGTGTGTGAATTGTACCTATCAGATTGCACTGGAGAAGAAAACATTTATTTTCAAATGTTTATGTGAATAAAATAATAATGCTATTATTTACACCCTTGATTACCGGGATTATCTCGTATATATACAGATCCTCCAGACAGGCAGATTAAGTGATCAGAAGGTTCTTAGTGGGCCCCGGGCTCAGAGTATACACTAAAGAGGATCAAGCCTGCTTTAATTCATGTGCTGCTTTGCTAATGCTCCTGCTCTTTCTCAGGAGCATTTCTGAACTATGTTATCTGGGTCCCAGTGCGGGACCCACTGAATTGGACAGACAGTCTTTGGCTTTGATGGACAATAAACTGGGGCTGACTTGGAGCAATAAGGTGTAAAGAAAGATGTATTTTGCTTATCTGGGGCTTGACCCATCTCAGTCTTTCACATGTGTTGGCAGACCTTGAGTATCTTGCTCTTGCTTGGTTAATGTTGCTAACAAATGCCTCTAGAATCTAGTGAGCATGCCTCTTCGTAGCCATTCACAAATCCAAGGTGTTTGAGGGAGCGTAGGGGAGGGCCAGATGTGTCCCTTAGAGAAAGAAAGAAAGAAAGTAGAACAAAGGCTTTTGCTAACCAATTGAACAGTTTTTAGGCAAGCAATGGGACTTGCTTATAAAGAAAGTTTCTGAGAATCTGACATTTCTCCATGGCCCAGCTAGCAGGTAGCAATTTGAACAATGAATATAGGAAACCACCCTGCAAATATGATTTATGCACCAGCTTTTTTTTTTTTTTTTAAAAAAAAGGCATTATTGCTTTCTGATTAGGATATGTGCTCTGAATTGCTTAAGAATTTTGAGAAACTTCCTTTCTAGAGCTTGAAAACCCAGTAACATAGAAATGAACGACTCCTTTAGAATTAATGATGGGGACAGAACTGAAGTGACATCCATGTTGAAACGCCACTATCTTAAATTGTTCTTTTCCAGTTACTGTGTTTCTGAATGTGCCTGTGGCTCCCACTCTTTGTCACATCTGCTAGCAAACATAGGAGCTAGAAGATGACAAGGAATGTGCAGCAGTGGAGAGTTTTGGGGTAGGTGTGAGCTTTTGACACTGAGTCTAAGAAAAAAGAAGTGGAAAGATCTTTTTACTTAAGAATATAAAATTACATTAAAATTTGGGCTGATAAAAGAGAAGTAGACAAGAATAGATGAATAGATAAAGTGCCTTGAAAGGAACAATGAGGGTGGATGCAACATTTGAGGAAGGGAGGTCCTGTGGGTGTGAGAAAAACTTTACTGTACCGCATAAACAGAGGTAGAAGACTTGAGTTTAAAATTAAAGAGTAGGAAATAATTGAAAAAGGGCTCTATAAAGTTGAGGCAGCCAAGAAGAAATGACAGTAGTGTGAGTTCAGTAGCAGTGTTTTGAAAAGATTGGGCTGTAGTGATTTCATCGGGTAACATTCCTTTTCTCACTTCTCTTGTTTCACAGGGAGGAGGGTAATCTCTCATTTATTTATAACTATCCCACATGTGAGATGAAAGTCAGAGCTGGTTATGTTTGGCTCCAGAGTCCACCACAGGTATAGGATCCTGTGAGAAATCCTTACTTGTCAGGCCTCTAATTTTATGCTCTGACAACATTATGCCATAGCAATAATCTCCCTTAAGACCCAGAGACCAACCCAGTTGCAAGGCCAATCTCCCTAATTTAATTTGATCTTCCATGAACACTGGCTTTCGGTGTAGGAACAGGGCTATGAAGCAGAAGTGCACTTGTCTGACTACTTCTGCAGAGCGAAAACACAGCCTTCCAAAATAGCTTGTGTCTGTCCTTTTGGTGGTCTTTTTAATGACCTTACCCAATAAAAGGAGCATACCTTCCAAAAATATTATAATGGAGGCAGAAAGCAGTGTGCTCTCCCAAGGGCAAAGCTGAGAATCTTAAAAAAAAAAAGACCCTTCTCAAGCAAGACCCTTCTTTCTGTTTTAACTTCAGAAAGGCTAGTTTGGTAAAGCTTGGGCTGGATGGCTTTCAAATGCAAATCCTCCGGGCTACTTTAGGCGAACTTGATATCGTCTTTGAGTCAGACTAGTCTCTTAAAATGCAGCAGGACCAAAAAAGGACTTGTGATTAAGTAGACCGCACATCCTTGGTGTCCTGGAAGCATGCCAGTGTATGAGATGATATTTCAGTCCTTTGCATTCCTGAGACTGTCCTTTTGTCCCATGAAAGGCTGACATCTTCCTGTGTCATAACGAAGTGAGGAGACAGGGAGGGAGGTGTCTGTCTAATGAATCAGTCTAGAGACCAGCTAGCGGGCTGCTGGCAGGGAGATCGACTGTTGCTTTTCTGGGCTCTCCAATGGAGGGGTGTCGGTCTCTGGTGCTCATTCCTGTCCTCTGGCTGCCCCCTGTTGGCTGCTCCACCACGTCTGCAATAGACCTGGCAACCTCCATGTGCAGTACTTCGAAGGGCTGGACACAAATGAAAAGGATGTTCAAAGGAAGTCATCACTTAAATTTTGTTGTTGTTGTTGTTATTTCTATTTTTTTCTCTTGCCAAACTCTATATGGTTTAAGTTTAAAAGGGTGATGACTACACAATGAAACTTTTGGAATGATGTGCTGGAAGCTGGCGGCTGCTTTCAGCTCTGCTTAGATTTACTTTCATTTCTGATTCATATTTTCTTTCAGTGGCTTTCTTGCACACAAAACCTCCTGTGCCAAAATCATTGCTAACTTTGTACGTCTAAAATGGCTACATCTGCTAAAAATCGCCCTTGTATGAAATAGCTGCATCCAAAATCCCAGATAGGTAAACTCTTCTCAGGTTATATTAAACACATAGAAATGTGAATTCCAGAAGTTCTACCCTCAGCTATTCAAATACAAGTCGCACTGCGGCAGGTGGGAACTTCAACAAGTTTACTGAGAGGAGAATTGAGGCATTTCTGCTGTAAAAGAGCTGGGAAAGAGATCATTTTTCTGCTACCATAACCTATCTCCCCATAGATCCTCCTTTAGAAGGACATGAGAACTCTCCTACTAGATTAGAGGGCTATCTAGCATCTAGCTCATTACATTAGACTGAGAGGGCTACTAACAGATGCTTAGGAAAAGTATATCAGCACAGGGACATACAGCTTGATCTTTCCTTTGGTGCATCCTCTTACCGTCCAGAAGCCACCGTTTTTGAGACTTATTATGCAGAGGCTGGATAAGGTCTGTCACTTTTATAGCCACCAATGAACTAACTCAGTGTTTGGGAGTTGCCCTGTTACTCATAGATATTCACCTGTAGCCCTGCTAACTTTGTGAACTCCATGCAGCTGTAGATGCTTGTGTCTACCATTATTTGACTAATATATCACAAGTACCGCTGTGAACTAATCTCCCATTCTGGAGCAAATTCCAATTCTATTTTCTCAACTAAGATCCTCTCATGCTCCTCCTCTTCTTCACCATGGTGTGTGTGGGCAATTCACATCCAGCTGTGGATGGCAGCTGGCCCACCTCACAAGACAGCTGTGTGCATCAAGAGATGCCAAGTGGTCAGTCAATTGACAGGCTGTCCATATTGGTGAGTTATGGGCAGAAATAGTATTCTGTGAGTCTCTGCAGTGGGGAAAAACATGAAATGACAGTCCTGTTTTGGCCCTTTAAGCATAGAGCAGGAGCAGAAAGATCCCTCTTCATGTCGTGTGCAATGGATATCTCTCCATGATGGATGCCAAGGTGGCTATAGTGATGATCACAGTAACTTAGATATTAACCCTACCAGCCTTATCCTGTGTGACCACATTACAAGGTATAGAAGTTAGAAACATTTCTCATGCTCAGTTAGATTCCTAGGGACAGCAGCAACCCGAGATGCAGAACTTTCCCAAGCCTCCAATCTAAAGTGATCATGAAGTGAAAGGGAGCCAAGAACAGCCAAGTAAGAATGTCCAAAGACTCAAGGTGTCATAAAAACCATGTCCTTCTAGTAGAGGATGCATAGGAGGCTGAGAGAAGAGAGATAAACAACATTACTATGACACATTTTCCCATGAGAAGCACAGCCCTGCTTCCCAGGCTTTCTAAGAGTCCTCTCTGGTGGCTGTGCCAATACATTCTGCACTGCACCCTAAGACAGCTGGAGGCCAAGCAATTTGACCTACCTGATGGTGATGTGAGACTTTCCAGCAACTGTTGACTGCAAAAGACAAAGATCATGCTGTAAGGCAGAATTACTCTTTTGAGACAGAAAATGGATAGAAATAGGATTCAAAGCTGATGCCCAGAAAAGGTAATGGAAAAAAACCCCAAAAACCCATACATGCAATCTATGAGCATGGATTCCTTAGTCCAGCAGGTGCCAGTCTGCTGCATTTGCAGATAGTATATCAAGGGAGCCCCAATGGCTAGTTAGAGCAATTCCTGCACTAATGTGAACAGCGCTTTTGATTTCATGGTTTGAAATAAAATGACCCAAATATAATTATACAAGCTTATTAATTTATTTGCTATGGGTGGGTAACCCTTCATAGTCTATAGCACCAGTTACATGAAGGACCAGGGGGATTAAAGCTCAAATTTAGCAGAGTCGGATTCCCATATGGAAATTGGAAGAAACGAAGCACTAAATTGCATGTTTTATGATGATATCTTATTAAGGAAAAATTAATGCCCAACTTTGAAAACACCAAATTCATTCTGAACGGAAGCAGTATAAAAAGAACAGCCTCATGAAGGTTGAATGATATATAATGATGAATGATCTATAAGCAAGTTACGTCCCTCTATCCAGTGCTGGAAACATGGACAAATCTTGAAAGTTACCAGCTTAGGATGGCCAATATAACATGGGCTTTCTGTTTGCAGAGGAAATTTCTACGGTGGTGCCAGAGGCATTACTGGCAGATTCAGTAAAACCAGGGTACTGCATAAAGCATGTGTCTTGGTTTCAAGACAAATTTCATGAGAAAACGTCCTGGAATGAGCATTTCCTCTAAGGATAAAGGGCTTCAATAATTCCCTTTTCTTTTACCAATGAGAGAAACGGATACCACAGGGTGAAAGTGAAAGAAGACACAGCTTATTAACATTAAAAAAAAAAAAATAAAATTGAAAGATATGGAAATTGTGCATAGCAGCCTATATTCCTCTTGAAGACATTTGATGCTTTGTCCTCAGGACTCTGTGAGCATTTCAGATTTCAGTATATAGAAGTATTAAGATCATTCTACAAAGTGGAAAGGGGGTTGTTGGATCAGACTTCTTCCATTCCCAGTGCAGTAGGCTGTTATCATATAAGGTGTGTGCAGTGAGTGAATGACTATGGTCTAAACACACTGAACTGTATTTGGGAGCTTAAACAAGACAAAGAGCCTGTCCCACAAAAGGTCAAACAGAACAGGGATGAAAGGAGTCGGGCATTTGGTCTGGGTGCTGCCAAACACATGTGGAGTCTTTGTTGATGCTCTCAGGAAACTATTACATCTGTGTGCCAGAGGGGAGGAGGTGCTTGATCAATGCAGAGATCACAGAATCCATTAGGATCACAGAATATTTTGGGTTGGAAAGGACCTACAAGGATTATCAAGTCCAACTCTTAAGTGAATGGCCCAGATGTTACAGTATACTTAGGTGCAAAACTAGCCCTGTAGGCCTTCCCAGCTGGACCTAGAGGTAGTCAGTACCTTCACTTAGAGCACCTCATAAGGACACAAACTTTGACCATTGTGAACTTAATTTGAGCCTGAGAGCCAGAAGCAAGGGAACTGCACACCTGCCTCAACTCTTCAAACTACCTCTTAAGGGCTTTTATCTTACATGGTGATACAAAACACTACTTTGTGTTTCTTCCTTCAAAACTGTCTTGATATGTCTTGATTCTTGAAAATCAAAGGAGAAAGCTTTCCAGCAGGGATACAATTAAACCTCCTTCATTTTTTCCATTCATTTTTCTCCCTACTTTCTCTACTCCACTCACGAGGAGGATACATATGATGGCTATGTTAATGTCAATGGTGGAGTTCATGGCTTCACCTCAAAAGACATTTCATACCTAAGGGACATTCTGGTGGCCTCCATAAGATAGGCCTGCTCATAAACTTAATATTAGATAAGATGGCTAAGTGTCTTTCCTCCAAAGTGGGAGCTGTGAGGTTGAACCCTTTTAGGTATAAAAAATGTCAAACTAGAACTCGCTTCCTAAGTGTCCTAAGGTGATGGGAAGGGACTGTGCCTGAGGTCTGATAATGTTTCAGTTCCTCTTCCAGAGATACTACTAAATTATTTTTTTGAGGTACATACAGCCAATGGGAGATAGCAACTTCCAAAGCTCAGCATATGCATTAGTATTTATAGAATTTTTCATGCCATATACAATAATTAGGACTAACCTTGATAATGGTGATTTATCTAGCCTTTTGATGGAAAAAAAGCCTTGCTGTTAAGTTAAATGACTGCCCTTTTTTTTTTTTACACATGGCTGTAATGCTTTCCTAAATTGGAGTAAAGATGATGCATTTGACTTAGGCAATAAAAGAGAATCCTGCAGGTGATTATTTGATTGCAATTCATAGAAGTTTATTATAGAAATGTAAGAAG
This sequence comes from Picathartes gymnocephalus, assembly GCA_013390045.1. NCBI lineage: Eukaryota > Metazoa > Chordata > Aves > Passeriformes > Picathartidae > Picathartes > Picathartes gymnocephalus. The sequence continues at coordinate 62,651 of WEKY01030962.1, forward strand.
GAATAACAGCATCACTTTAGAAGAAGAGAAAAAAACCTCTGACCCTAATCTTCTCTCTGCACTGAAATGAAACCCAAAATTATTCCAAATCAATTTTATAGAAGGAGTCTTATCAGGTCTCTACTCATGCTTGACATTTTACCAAGTTCTTTCCCTCCTGGTGCTTTTCTCACAGAACACAATGAAATTTAGGATTCATAAATTGCTCAGGGCCTTTTCTAAAATCCCAAACCCATGATATCAGGACCTTCTTTCCTCATTATGAAGATCTTGTTGCTGAACTCAGATCTTTCATCAGTCTCTAGCTGTGTGTGGTCTGCTTGTCATTGCATCCAAATCCCACATCTTCCAGGGCAGATAAGGATGCTGAGGATACTTCAGCACCACACGACACAGTGAGCAATAGGGTTTTTTGATGGTGGTGATAAGGGGCCTGGAGAGAAATGTGAAGACCAGTTTATACCTCGGCGACTTCTGTGCAATATACAATCATAAGATAGAGTCATTTGTGTTGGAAAAGAGCCTTAAGAGCATTGAGTCCAAACATAAAGCCAACACTGCCAAGTCCACCCCTAAACCATGTCCCTAAGAGAGCATACTATATTCATTAGAAGTAATTTACCTTACTACTGTAGGTAGCACAGATAAACTAGCTTTACAACACCAAGCTTGAGTGATGCTCGGTGCAGGTGCAGCAGAACGCAGCAAGGCATGGATTGCACCTTAGGCTGGAGGTGCTGAAGCAGCTCATACAGATCCATGCTATATCAGCTTCACCTTTTAGGGGTGTACAAGCTCTCACGTTTAAAGCTAGTGCAGCTCTGCCTGCCTGATCTCTGCCTTCAGTGCTATATACCCCACGGTTGTAGAGACAGAGTGGGAACAGGGATAACAGCAGGCTTTGGTAAAGCATTGAGCTAAGGAATAGATGTAAGCCTTCAATTTTTCCCTGACTCGAGATGTTCAGTGGTACTGCTCAGCTTGTATGAAGGAAACTGTAGGAGCAAAAAACTGACCCTGCTGGAGGAAGAGGTTGGGTTGGCAATGGTTAGGTTAAACCCCCACTCTCAGGAGAACGCTTAGAAGAAGCCCACTCACCATGGCTGCGTGGGCTGGTCATTTTAAAAGTGGAGTTCTTATGTGATAGCCTTTCCACAATTTCTTCCTCTAGAACCTGCATTTGGCTGCCAAAAATACAGCTGATATACTGGTGCTGTTGCTCCCACAGCGCTACAGTCATAACTCTTCTTCTATTGCATAACAGAACTCCTCATCAACACCTCACGGCTGCAGGGTCAGGATTTAATTAAAACATCATAAAGATGTCTTTGGGGAACTGGACACAAGATTATTCTGAGCGCAATGCAGTATTGCAGGAAAAATGTGACTCTGTCTACTTGTGTTTACTCAGGGCACAATTCCGGTGACCAGTAAAGACTAGCCAAAACATATAGGATCAAGTAGATGATATAGAGTAAGCTTGGTTTCATGAAAATATACATAATGGATGCTAATTTCCAGTATGCTCTTGTGAGCAGCATTTGCTTGAATTTTACTAGAAAATAAAAAGATGCTGCCAAAAAAACCCAGAGTGCTGAAGCCTGAGAAGGGGAAGGAGCAAAACCAGTCTAAATACTTGAAATCTTGTTTGAAACACCTTAAAAGGTCTCTGATGTCAGGTAAATGTAAAGAGAACTTACTTCCAAAGAATCCTAGGAACATAGTGACTGATTTAATTATTTTAATTAGCTATAAAATACCAGAATATGAGGTGCTGAAGGATAAATTGCTACCACAGTTATCACTGTCCCTTCAGCTAGAAAATTACAAGGACTATGTTTACTTCTGTCTCTGGTCCACTACTGTTAAGTCAAATATGTGGCAATTCCTGTACCTCTGGTTTTGAGCTTTATTTCTGAAAGATTTGATTCACCACCAGATAACTTCCATTTCATGCTGCCATAATTCCACTGATGTCAGCTAAATATTGTGAATTTATTCAGTGATAGAGCTGTAATTTAAAAAAAAATAAAAATCCTGTAAAAGTACTATGGATCCTTTTTGATTTTAAATAGTTCATTTTAGTGATTCCAGCTCTTAAGAATGAAAATGATCCAATCAACAGATTGACAGCAATGCCTTTGTCACCTTTTTCTGGTCTTTGTGTGTGAGAGAGAGGGAGGGGATGGGGTGGGGGGAGTCTTTGAGTTATCTCTTTCCAGCCTGTCTGGGTTCCAGCTGGTCCCACTGCTCACTGGTTCCAGCAGCAGTGCTAGTTCACTGCCCATAGGATAAGGCTCTTTATTTATGGTTTTGAGCCAGAGCTGCAGGCTGCCAAGGAAGGGAAGGTCCTGACACTGCTGGCCATTGCTGCAAATGATGATAACTCTATTGATTTCAGTGGCATCAGGCAGCTTCAGAGCCAGAGAGAATGCCTGGCCTGACAGGATTGGTTCCTGTGTGAAGAAGGACAATTTTATTCTCCCAGCGTACCTGGATCATATACAAGGAGTTACACAGAGGAAAGGAAAGAGAAAGTGATACATCAGCGCTTTGGGATTGGTGATGCATTTTGTATGACATTTACTATTTTTCTTAAAGGAAAAATTGAAGAATAGTGTTTCCTTTCTACCCCAAACTAAGGTTCATGGCCAAGTTTTTAAATATACATATTCAAATCAACCATTTAGGAAATTCGTTGCATAAGCCAGTCAACCCTCACCAAGCCATATTTCCTCTAGTAGGAAAAATCATATCTCTGGGGACAATATTCCATTTATTAGATTCTCAGGGGAAATAAGGGATAAGAACTGTAAAGATGAAGTTGGCAGCCAAGACTGAGGATAAAGACTCAAAAGAAACCCATCAGTTCCTGAGGGAATGTGCAAATTCCTCTAATAGACCTGTGTCATCTTTACTGGAAGCTGTTTAAACATGACTAAGATTGTGAATGTTTGGCTGTACAATTGTGCCTCTGTTAACAGGGGTTAACAGTGGTTTCAGTGGGTCAAATGCCTGACATAATTACTGGCTGGGTTTGGGGTGCTTGGGAGGGCTTTTGTCATCCTTCATACAACTTCTCTCATGCCACGGTGGTGAGTGGCTACTTGGCTTCCTCAGCACCACCAGTTCTTAGCTCACACCACCCAAGGGACTTTCTCTGCTCCATTGAGCCTGTAGGATTTAAAGTGGAGGCTTTTATCAGATGTCCACGAAATGCCTTTCTGCTCCCTGCACTTCTGCATAAACCATGACTGGTCTACTTCCCTTTCATCACATAAAACTCCATTTCCAGTGCATAGATTCCTTGGGTCTCAAGCAAGGGAGTGTTCTGAAGCATTAAAATGCAAACCTCAGTATGGGACTCATGAGGGTCACGTGTCACATCTTGCTGTCATTGTCTTCCTTGGGCTTCTCTCCCTAATAATGGTTTTTCCAACACTGTAAGATGTGAATTTGAGCATTAAATATTGTATTCACTGCTTGGATTTTGTTTTCTCTTATCTCACCTGTGGCTCATTTTCACAAGATAAGAGATTCTGCCTCATTTTTTCCTGAATATATTGCTGTCCTAGTTAATAGGCAATGTTAATTATGTCAGCATAAAGAGAGGTACATTTATTTTTCTTCATATTATACACATTGATTAACTGCATTTGGCTTGCCTCTAATCAGAAGCTGGTTTTATGTGTTCCTGAAGGAATAATTAAAAAGTGGGGTCTTTCTGTTTGTTTGGTTAATTGGTTTGGTGGGGGTTTTTCAGCAAGAGGTAAGGAAACGTTTTCTCTGTCTGATAGGCTGGCCTGGAGAGTATGAACTCACCTGTACAGGCCATGCTTCTTTATCCAAATTTGTAATTAATTTTATAGACATGAGACATTCATCTGTCTGTCCATCCATGCATCTATTCCTTGCCACAATTATTTATATTGCCCTGTTTGAAAAGGTTGCTATGAGCATTTAAGTGACATGATATTCTTACTCCACTGAGAGGGTTTGTCAGACAAATGTGGTTGGTAGTGTGCATTGCTGTGTAGAATGAGGATGCTTAGCCTTCTCTGCAGTGCCCAAGAAGGTCCCATATATTTGATACTTCGTGGTCCTGCTTATTGAAAGTTCCAAATTTACTTTCTGAGGTAATCTATTGATAGCATTTTCCTCAAGATTTTTAATTTCTGTGTGTCTTCCTGAATTTGCAACTGATTAGTATGCCAGAGAGTAAACAAGTTACACCTGCCTGGTCTTACCTCCCACACTTCTGTCCCACTCTCAGGATAGATTCTTTCTAGTCTATGCTTCTCCTGTTCCTTTTCTCTGGTTTTTGCAGGAGTACAAAGGACAGGGAGAGAAAGAGACAGATGAGCACACTTTCTGAGACGAAGAAAAAAATCTGCATTTTTTAAATATAAGAACGGAATAAAGTGGATTCTCCTATGTGTATGTAAAGGGAATTTGGGATCTCATCCATCCCTTGTGGAACCATTTTTTATGACCTCTGAATCTTTCTCTGGGAAGGTTCTCTGTGGATGAATGTGGTTCTGTCACAGGAGTAAGTTTTGTTTCTAAGTGTTTTTGTTTGTTTGTTTTTGTTGTTGTTTGTTTGGGGTTTTTGTTTGTTTGTTTTGTGTTTGGTTTGGTTTGGTTTTTTTAATGTGAAATTATTACCCCTAGAATCCTTCTGGCATCCTGCCAGAACTAACCATATGTATAGGATGCCAGAAATATGGTGTATGTTTTGAGAAGGGATTTTGTGAAAGATGTCTCCAGCTGTAAAACAAAAACAGAGAAACAGCCAAGGCAGCTAAAATATCGTTGCTTGTCTTGTGTTAATGGATTCTTCTTGAAGTTTTGTCCATACAATTTCCATGTTCAGAGCATGTCTACTGGAATTTTTTTTTTTTTTTTGCAATCACTTCAGTTTGGCCAATCTAGTCCAGTTACTGTCCTGGGTGTCCCTGCACTGCACTCCATTGTGTAGGACAAATCTATGTAGAGAGCACACATGCTTGATAGCTCTCTTTTGCACCAGAATAAGCTACCTTTCCTATATGTTCTCTTACCTTGGGGTGAATGTTCTCAAGGAAAGTGAGCATTGGGTCCCTTGGGTGCTGTAAACTGTCTTCTGTGCAAAAGCTTCCCCAGACAGAAATGCCTTTCAACCCTGACTCTTCCAACCAAAAGCACCTGTTGGTCCCATGCCTTTAGGTCTTCATGTCCTTATGAAGGGCTGAAAGACTTACAATATTGTAGCTTAGGCTTTTTGCCTGAGGCCATTACATGGTAAACAAAAATTTCTTTTCCCTTAATCCCCACAATTTCAGTGGGCTACCAAGTCAAGATTCTTCTTTCCTGTTATTTTCATGGCTATTGACTTGTGAGCAAGGCTTTAAGTTTTAGGGACCTTAAGTTACTTTTTGCACGGTGACACAATTTGATTTGGAGCAACAATGGGCAGTGCTTCCATACCCACGTAGTCAAAGCTAGGCTACAGCATGGTGGTCAGGGCACTCTCCAGCAAATTGCAGAATGAAATGTCACCATCTTTCAGTCTCTCACCCAGCATGCAAATAGTATTTTATACTGCTGGAGGTGCTATATTTTCAGAGGAATTTAGGATTTCTAACAGGTACAGTGTGAAATCTTATCACCCAGCTCCAGCGTGCCTGAGGAATAGGGCCTTGGCTGCTCTCATCTGTGCACCCTGCCCTGGGCATGAGTAGGCTCCAAAGTAGGAGCCATGGGAGGCTGCTCCTGCTCCAAGGAGTGAGAGTGCTGACTGGGTAGGAGTTCTCCAGAATCAGAGGGACTGCATCACTCTGTGTCACCCTGGGGCAAGGGAGGAAGTCTGGTGTTTGCTCTGCTCCAAAGATGAAGTGAAACTCTTGAGAGAGCAGAATTGACTTGACTTCTCCTTGTCTATTCATACAATATGAAACTAGACATTGTCTGTCAGTACTTGTATTGTAGATCTTTCAAGCACAGCCAGATACCTTTGCATTCTACACAGATGCTCGGAGTTTATGTGGATAAAAGCTCCCTAAGGGGGGACCGTGGCCCAGATCCGATAAAATATTCAGGTTTCTCACTTCCTACTTAAATCAATGATCAGCTATTAACTGCCAAGCATTTCAGAAGTACTCCTAGTGCCATGGAAAGATCAAAGAGGAGCAAGACCTTAACTTGGTAGTGAGATATTTGTACAAGGAATGAGGTATTTCCAGGGACCAAGAGATATACAAAGTAGAAAAATGGACCAACAGAAAGCAAGGAGCCATAAACTAGATTTTGGAATTAATGAAGGAATTCTGTGCATCCAGAGTACTGTCTGTGTGGACAATGATTAGAAGAAGAATAAGAACAAGAGAAATCAAGAGAAATATTAATTCTGGTTTAGTTCAATTATATCATTCTTGCATTACCACAAAAAATCAATCTGAATGTGGATTATCAAAAGAGTTTAATTTACATTAAAGCATCAACACAGCAGCACCAATGATGATAACAGTAAAAATTTGCATGTCATATTGTTTTGAGAAACAACATAAAATACTGTAAAAATTGATGTGGCTGGGATTACCCAAGTATATTTGGAAGAAGCAGGAAAGAAGGTGATCTGAGGAATAATATCAGAGATTTGAAGTTTATGAAAAATGAGAAGTTTCTAGAGAAAAAAGTGGAAGACTGTGGAGATAAGAGATATAAAAGCCAAGGGAGAGTAGGATTTGAGGTATGTTGAAGTCACCTGAGGAAGCCAGAAGGGTGAAATATTTGACAATTATGAGATTACCAAGGTCCTTTTGTGTTTTGTTGGTTTTTTGTTTTTTTTTTTTTTTTTTTTGTGGACTGCTAGAGAAGTAGTGGAAAGAGTCTAGGGTAGAAGTGGAGGAAAGGACTTCTGATGCTGACTGCAAGAAGCATATTCAATAAAGCTGAAGGGGAAAAGGAGAGCATAATGAGAAAGAGGGGAATGGAGAAGCAGAGTCAAGATTGTTTTTTCTTCTTTTTTTTCCTAAGACTTACTGTGAAAGAGGAGTCAGAAGAGACTGAGTTGCCGAGGAGTAAGCTATAGAAAGGTCGTATAAGAGTTTGTGTCATGAAGTGAAGCATCTGTAGCAGGTAGATGGGCTGTAAGACCAGGAGGAGCATCAGTGTTTGGCTGAGAGCTGTGTTTGGCTAAGAGGAAGTAAAGTGGATGGTCCTTTCCATGGGAAAGAGAAGTTATGAAGGAGCTACAAATGTGGTAAAAACATGAGGGAACAACACATGAAGCTGCAGATCAAGAAAGCTCATTGATACTGAGGCTGATGTCTCAGATGAAAGATTGAGATATAAAGAACCGAGAGAATCCAGAGCTAAAATTAGAGGGCAAGGCTGATGGAGAGGAATTGGAGGGATAAGAGATGGCAAGAGAGGTTGAGGTGAAAAGAAGTATTAGCTACAATGTTGTGTAGAGGATAAAGAATGGGAAAGGGAAGGAGAAAAGGCTTAGAGGGGAAGTCAAACTTTTCAACCACAGCCAAAACCAGGAAGGGGAGAGGAGAAAAGCCTTCTGTAAGTGAAAGTAGCTGCAGACAACAGACAGAGACTTAACCTTTGCCAGAAGAAGGTTTTAATAGCTCCTGATGGAAAAGTGGGAAAGTCTACTTCCTAAGCTCCCAGAGGGTAAAAAAGGGAGGTAGACAGAATAAATTTAACAGAATCTGTGAAGAACTTGGATACAAGGTGATAGGAATGTGCCATAAGGAAAGAAGACAGATTATAATCCTAAAGATTTTATTTTCAAAACCTCATTAACCATATTCATAGCAAAGCTGTGAGAGATTGAAGCATAAAAGGAAGTTTTCAGGAGACACTACTTTAAAATATACCTGCTGGGATCCAGCTCTTAGAAAATCATTTTAATTTTCCCTGATCTTGTCTGGACAGAGTTCAAAAGCCTTTTAAATCTTGTTTTGGCCTTCTGCCTTCAAAACTGTTTATTTCCCATGACTTTTATCCAACTCAAACTTTGGGGGCTATTTCACTGAGCTGTTTAAAATTTAGCTGAGACATTCCATCTTTCTTAGACCAAAATCTTAAATGACTGGAACTCCATAATGGTATGAACCTTTCTGTCATAAGTGAAAGAGAACGGTGATGCTGGTTGCTTACTAAAAGCCTGGAGTCAGACAAGACAGTCAAGACTTATAGAAAACCTTCAAACAGAGCTGACAGCAGATGGGACCTTCTGTCCTGCAGGTTTTTGATACAGTTCCACATGTTTTTTTCATCTAAATCAAGAATAAAAAAACAAAAAAAAAATTGAAACTTCATATAGCAGTAAAGTTCTGTGAAAAATTTTGTTGTAACTCAAATTTTCCAAACATTAACTTCTACTTAGTCACACATTTACCTCCAAAACTAAATGAACATCTCTGGAGCCCTCGAGGCACAGCAGTGCATCTGCTGCAGATGACACCTCACAGCTTCAGAGTAGAGGTTTTCTCAAGTGCCATGGTAGGGAATTGTTGGTACATAGCAGTAGTTATGTGGAAAACCCAAGGCTGTTCAAACAGAGAAGGGTCTTTGAAACAGAGCAAAATAATTTTCTGTAGGGGTTCATGAAACAGTGTTTTTTCTAGGTGATCTTTCCCAGATCGCTTCACCTCAGTGATGTTTCTACCCAAGAAAGAGCATTTCTTGCTGTGAGGGCTTGGCTCACCTCAGCCAGGGCTGGGTGGCAGAGGAGGGCCTTGCACCAGGGTCCTTGGGGCTCCAGAGGGCTTGGAAGCACCTGGCCAATAATACTTAGAATGGGAGTAGGAAATTAGAGGTGACCAAGAAAATAGCTGTGCCCTTTAGGGGTTTTTTTGTTGTTGGTTGGTTGGTTGGCTTTTTGTTTGTTTTGGGTTTTGTTTTGGTTTGGTTTTTTTTAGTATATAAAAAAAGCCCTGAAAAGTAATTTCATTTTTCAACTCTTTACACTGACAAATCTTTTTTAAATTGTTCATTGAAACCTGTTGTAGACCAGAAGAGAACTAATGAAATGGAGAAATCAGAAGACTCAAGTGGAGGGAAGCTGAGGAGAGAAAACACCTCAGGGAGGCAGTTTAAAATTCCAGTGGTTCTTTTCTTAACACCTATTTATCTTCAGTGGATTAACAATTTAGGTAAATGGCACCAGGATCAGAGAATTATCACCTCAGTCCCTGCAGCTGTAGAGACACAGAGACCATGTAAGTTCTCAGTGGGCATGTCCACCTGATGGATAATACTGAAACACCTGTATCAATTATAAGTCCTGCTGGTTTTTATTTTGGCTGAAATCTATATAAAGGAACTTTCCTGCTGGCACTGCGTAAGCTTATAGAAGCCAGTGAATTGGTTCATAATGAACTGGAATGTTCGCATTAACAGCATTCACACAGGCCTGCACCAGGCCAGGAAGCAAAAGGTGGCTAAGGGAGGATTTCACAGTTGGTAGAGTTTCTTGCCATCAGGAATCATAAGCTTAGCCTCCACGAGCAAAGGGACAACATGCGTCCAGGGCTGAGTGCCCCTTTGGTGGCAATTTAACCACAGACTGGCCTAAACCACTCATGAAATCACATAAGCTTTCCTTGGTCTTTGTGTTTTACTGCATGGACAAGATTGGAGGTCCCCTCCTAAAGGGGAGTAGAACAAGATACAGCGTTGGGGTCTTTTTAAGGAAAAGAAGGAGGAGAAAAAACTGCCTCAGGCAAAAAAATGTTCCTTGCTTTATCTCATAAAACTGGCTAGAAATATGCTTAGTGGATCATCTTTGTGACAGGAACTGTCAGAAGCACCTCAGGAGCATGTACCTCCTCATCAGGTCAAAAAGGGAGTTCCATATTTTAAGGCTGACTGCAGGTGGTTCTGCATGTGTTGATAGTTTTGAAAAAGGTAGGGTTTGTGTTTGCCCTCTTAAGCTATGGCATAAAGGTTTGAGTTGGTTTTATCCAGACAACAGCTAATATGGTGAAAGTACCTCCCTGCCAAATCCTGTATTGAGACAGGGAGCCTGTGTTTAGTACAAGGTAGCCACAGACCTTTCCTTTTTAAGCATAAAAAGCTGTGTCTTTTACCATACACAAGAATTATTCCACAATAAAAATACAGTGTAGACAAGGTTTGTAAATTTTACCAGATGAAAACTTTCTGAAGTGAGCCTCATAGAGGGTACAGGGCTGAGTTTAGTGAATTTACCCTATGGCAAAACTACAGCACATTGCCTGTGCTGTGCTTTTACCTCTGGCTGCACAAGAATGTTGCCTGGCTGGGGGTGGGTAACAGAGAGGACCAATATAAAGACAGTTCAGGTGAAGCCAGAAGTCTCTCCTCACCTGTTCTATGGGAAATAAAACTGCCTTGGTCTCTGCTGCTATTATTGCAGCAGGATTGGGAATTTGTGCCAATTATGCATTAGCAAAATAATCTCGGTGCAACAGGGTTGCAGCTTAGGCAGAAGGTAGGAAAGCCTCCACGAGGGGATTGCTGCTAAGACACACTTGTGTGTTCAGCACGTACATTTGCATTCTTAGACACATTAAAAACAAAAAAACCCTGGCACACTGGGAACTTAGTGTGGGCTAAGCTGTAATGCTCGATCTCTGCGCAATGCTGTTATCCTACAATTTTGCCTCAGGACAAGCTTAGCCAAGCCTGCATACATTTATCCGTATGAATAGCAAGTATTTCATGGAAAGCAGGAAGCAAACCAGGTGGGCTTTCTGGCCAGGGGACTCACGGTTTTATTTATAAGGAGTGAGCGCATACCGAGTGCCTTTCTCCATATTCCCTTGTTACTTACAAATCCATCTGGGTTTTGCAAAGGTGCTTTCCAGGGCTTGTTGCTGGAATCCTGCATGTTGCTGACAACAGGGAGGTCTGGGATGGTGGGCCACACTGGTTTTCAGTATGTCAGCTTAGCTGCTGTTCACCCACTACCATGGGTAAATGCACTTAGGAGCCTTCTCCCTTTTTCACTTCTCCACTATTTTTTTCCCCGCTTTTGGTTGTAGACAGAGGAGCCTTTGAAAGCTTTTGATAAACTTATGTAATTGGGTATGTTTTCCAAAGCACGTCTCTGTTCTTTCTGAGGGCTTAGCTAAGAACATTATTCCAATTCTTCTCTAGGCCTTCAAAAGTGCCGATCCTTTCAAACATGTGCAGTGTGAAGGATTACAAATTTGTTTTTCAAAGGACCCCAAATCCCTGCTGCTTTCATCAGTTCCCCTCCTTGTGCTCCCAGTTTTCTCCCCTCACCCCAGTCTCATAGCCCCAGCTCTGAGCTGCAGGATGCTGACACTCCCTCTTCTCCTGTCCCTCCACCTCTCACTTTTTCTTCTCCTTTTCAGCTCCCCTCACTGCCCATACTCCCCAATAATTTTTTTTATATGAAACAAAGTGCAGAGAAGCATTGCCATGGCAGCAATGCTGCAGCGGGCCCTCCCCTTCACGCGCATGCAAGCTCTAAACTTTTAAAATAATGGCCTGAAAAGAACAGGAAGGGGAAAGCTTGAGGCAGAGAAAAAGAGTGAGGGAGAGTGCAAAAGCAAAGCAAAGTGGGACAAAACCATTGGAAATGCATTCAGGCTGACATCACCACCCTTTCCCACAGTGGTCATTCACTTAGGAGGCTCCAGTGTCCATTCACTGTCTTAAAGCTAGCTTTCTGGAGCCCTGGGAGACCATCTTTCCCGGCCTGAATGCCTTTTTTGTTGTGAAACAGTGAACTGTTTCTGAAACCCTGCATAAAGGGCTGAGTAATTCACTGCAGTTGCCAGGAAGTCTGAGCCACTTGTGAGCTAACAATAGTTAACTTTATCTGCCAGCCCGAGCCCCCCTTCCAGCTGTAGGTCCTGAATTCTAATAAGGGCTTTACTCATGCCTCTGAGGTTACGGTAATATTTTATACATCTTTTTTCATTAAGACACAGTCATAGCTACTGTTGAGGCACCGGAGGCAAGTGCTGTCAAATGACGTGGGGTAGGGGGGAAAGGAGGGAAAAGAAAGAAAATAGCTTTTTATATCAGGCAAGCAATTTGGTCATTTTATACTAGAAATATAAAATTAGTTTGGGCAAAACGAGAGATCATAATTTTTAAAAAGTCACATTACAAACCCCAGAGTCAAACAAGACCTTATGATTGTTTTCTAGCTGTGAAACAACCTCAGCTTTTCATAATTCGGGGTTGCTGGTTTTAATTTTTGCTCTCCTTCTTTCTGTCCCTGCACTGCGGGCATGATGGTGACAAGTGAGTGAATCATGAAGGAAATAGATGAATTTGTTTGGGTTTCCCTTTTAATCCAGATTTGGATGTTGATGCGCAGAAAAATTCTTCACAGTGACAGCACAGCTGTGTATAAGCAGTGACACAAAATAGTGATTCATGCCGTGGTTCTGCAATGCTGATAACGACAGTGTGTCTTTGAAAGATGTGGATCATTAGTTTTTTTCTTTACCTTCTGAACTAGTTGCTTTCTTGAAAGCTGAAAAAATCAAGTGTGAGAGTTCTAAATTGTCCCTTTGGCCTCCAGTGTTTTGAAAAAGAAAAAAAAATTGCTTATTCCTTACTTTTAAGCAAATGATCACTCAGAGTGGAATTTATTTCAGAGCATCACTGTGACCATTCCTGTTCAAGGTAAAAGACAGCATGCTTGAACAACTCTTCCATATCTTTGGTATCTGTGCCTTACTTGCTATGCCTTGAGAAATAACATTAGAAATGCCTGGATGGAAATAAAAGCACATATTTCAAAGTCCCACTCAATACTTCATTAACGTTTATAAAAAGTGATTGAAAGATGCATACAGGTTTTGTAAAACTAAACCACAGAAATGTTCCTGATGTATTCCCTTATCACAGCAATACTTTTTCTTCATCTGTACTCATGACACCAGCTGATGCCAGTGGGAGCTGCATGTGTTGTGGATGAGGTCACTGCAGGGTCACTGCATAGTAAATAATTTGTTTGGCTTTTTGGGTAAGTTCAAGTATTGAATGCATTTCCCATCTTCTCTCCAAGTGACCTTTACCAGGGGGGAGTACAGTGCTCTGATGGAGTGACAGATTTGAACTGTCCCTTTTGCTGTCTAACAGCAATGACTTCTGAACTCTGCTGTGGGTTTGTCTTGCTGAGAATGAAAAGTTGCTTTCGGTGGGTGGAGGCTCACGAGCCTTGTGTTGTGTGTGCAGACACATAGGTGTGCATACATCCATCCCTCCCCAAAAACTCCCTTTTTTCCTAATCCAGATGAACTGTGAAAGCAGTCAGATATCAGAACTGACAGAGCCCACAGGCAGTGGGCAGAGGGAAGAGCAGAGATGCAAAAGAGACGTTTTACAGAGACTTTTACTAAAAGTGAACTAACTGTAAAGTCATCAAAGCTATCCCCGTGGCCCCGACTGAAAACTCTGATCTATTGGTAGTGTGGCTTTCTCTCAGCATGGACTGCTTCTGCTCTTGAGCTGAAACATGTGAGCTGAAGCTGACTGTGTTGCATTTTGACAACCCATTTAAATAAAATTAATATATTTGCTAATCCTTTGTGGGGAAGGAGTATAAATTAGAGGGACTAAGAGCATATGATGGAGAGAAAAGGAATCCAACTTTCTAATTTACAGTGATCTTCAGGATTCACCATAAACCTTCACCATTCACAATGAACATTTCATCTCCTTCTGGAGAAGGTTTGAAGTAGGAAAAAATCTGTCCACTTTTTTTTTCATGGCCAAATGCAGACCAAGGACTTTTCAAAGTCATGACCTGTGATTTGGACTTAAAATTTGTTCCTTAATATACTAATTTTCAGATGTGTCTGTATGATGCAATCCCTCTCTAATCATCTCTCTTTCAGAGCAATGTAAATACTCCAAGGAACTACATGCCTCAACTAGATGCAGTATGATTTTATTCTCTCACTTCACTGGTGTATCTACCCACCAAAAAAATGCAATATTGCAGAATCACCATCAAATTTGGGTGTGATAGGATGCCAGGAAAAAGCCAAAACAAACCCTGAAAAAAATACAGTAGCACTCCTGTATTTCAAATTGATAGGCATGATTTCTTCTGGAAAAAGATAGTGACTGAGAATTTAAAAAAAAAAATTTGATAAACAGGTCAAATATTTTACACCCTGTTTTGCCAAACCTCAAAACTTCAGCTGTGGAGTTACCCGGGATGGAATGTATCCAGGCTTTTATGTTTTACTTGTGTTTTCAAGTTCCATAATTCAATCTTTCATTTCAGTACCCTACCCGGCTCCTTTTGGCTCCTAATGCTTTGTCCCCTGCTTTTAGTGACGTCTTTTTTTCCTGTTTCTAAGCCTGGTCTCTCTTTCCTTCTGTTCTGACACACCTTTCTCTCACTCAGAGTTTTCATTATTTAGCAGGATTCTTTATCCTCTTCTGCCACGTGGACTGCTTCTCACTTGTTCTTGCTCACTCCCATTTCAAACGCTTCTTTGTTTCCAAGCCTCTCCTGCTGGACCTGTCTTTCTGTTTTATTAGAAAGTTCTGACTCAGAAAGCCTCAGCACCCTGTGTAGGACCATCTTAGCTCTTGGTAAGGGTGTTTGCAGCCCTAGAACTTCTCAGAGTTACCTTGGAATCCAGAACTCCGGGGAAAACAAAGCGCTAACAGCTCACTCCGAGCTCTGCTCTTCTGACAGCCTCTGTCCTGGGAGCAGAGAGGTTGCAGGTTTGCCTTTCCACAAGCCTCCTGTGTGACAAGATCTGACAGCTCTCCACTAATTGTGGCTTGGGGACAGCATGGAACCCCAGAAGGTGAGCTGGAACAGATTAACTTTTCTGGCACTGCTGTTCCATCAGACTTCAATGGTTCCCTAGGCTTTTCTACATCTGGCTTAAGAGAAATGGACTCAGAGCCAGAAATGGCCTGGGATCCTTAGCCATAGTACTTGACATTCCTCCTCATTCTCTTCCTCATACAAGGACCAAGGAAAAGCGTCATGAAAGGTATGAGGTAGTTTTATACATGAATAAAGGAATGCTTCACCCCATGACAGTTCTTAGCTAGAACCCCTCTTACAAGGAAAGTTGAGGCAGGAGGAGAGGCTTTTTATATCTTTACTCTTTTACTCTTTTTACATCTTTAGAGAGTAAATATTCTAAAATAAAACTGCACAAGCGACAGTAAAGCCAGTGAAAGTCTCTGTTATACCCAGCATTAGCATACCAAAGTCACCGTCATGAACCCAGCATGTGGAGTTTGCCTGTTCATTAGCTGGATTGCTCTGTTTTGATGGTGCACTGGTTTAGCACTGATGTAACACCTTCACAGTCAAACGCTGTAAGCCTGGTTTGAAAGACTGTGAGCATTTCCTTCAGGTGGCCAGGCAAGCAAAGCGAAATGAAAGCTGCTGGTGGGTGACAGGAATAAAAATACAGGATAAGAGAGTGCGATATTTCTCAGAGCCACACTGGGAACTCTGTAGGAATCTTAAAGAGCACATCCAAGCTGTAAGGAGAGAGGAAGAATTTTTGGCTGGAGGTGGTGCAAACAATTACTGTGCAAGCACTAAGAGCAGGCCTGCCTCTTGTTTTTTGGTTATTTTTTTTAATGGCTCAGGGAAGAGATTCGGCAACCCTTTTTTTCTAGTTTTTAATGCTCTGTCTGTGTCCAGACACAACCAGAAAACCTGATGGAAAATGACACTTGAGAACTGAGCCATTGGTCCTTCATTCAGAAACCTGATGATTGTCCAGCTGTTCTCTCAATTCATCTTTGCCAGTGAAGTTTAATTTCAACTGCATGTGTGTCTTTATCTTTTCTGAAGCAGGAAATATTAATCATTAAATCTGACTGGTCTCACTGCTGCTTACCCCAGGGCAGCTTTTTTAGCTTATGGAAACTAGTGTAGGTTGACATTGCCATCCACATGGCTTGATGACTAAGAGCTGAAGATAGGCTATTTCCATTTTAACTAGACAATAAAGCAGAGAAGCTGATAAATGTTGAGGTAGGTCAGATTTTAGCAGGGAAGTTTTATGAAATGAAGATTCTCATTGGCCTCATACCCACAGTATCGCTGGAAATGGAGCTGCCTATGCTTATCTTTTTAATGTTTTTATTAAGAGATGTCATCAAAAGACAGGAGAAGACTGTGCAGCCAACTGAGAAAATTAAGGGGGAAAAGGCTTATTGTTATATAAATGTCCTTTCCTCCCACTTTTGCAGAGCTGCTCTTGATTCTTTCAAAGCAGTCTCCCTTCGAGAAAAGAAGATGCTGTTAGCTGGAATCATAAAAGGAAGAAATTACAACAGTTAGTCTTTTATGTTAATATTTTAGTCCAATAATGCTATTATGACTTATCTAGCACAAACTGAATGCTAGAGGCTTTTCAGATAGCAAACTCCGTGTCCCAGTGTATAGTGTATGGGTGATACATGCAAGAGGATGCATGAGCTGGCATCTAATTAGGTGCTGGCATGTACCTGAGGAGATGGGCACTGGGCTCCTAGCTCTGCAGCACAGGGCTGAGCCAGACTAAACAAGCTTTTTAAAGTTGCTCCGCTCTCAACTTGGAGGTATGAGGCCTGATCCCTTCTCAGTGCATTACTTTTCCTGCTGGTGAAAGAGAAGATACTATGCTTTGTCGCTGTGTTTTTAGATTTCAGAAGGTGTCAAAAAAACGTAACTCCCCGTGTAGATAAGGACTACTTAGCATACTGGAACATGCTCTCATTAAAGGCCTTCGTGCACTGCTACAGCATGATGCCTCAATAAATGCATTTCTTTCTCTGCCAGAACACCTTTTGATTTTCTGTACTTGGTTCCACAAACAAGCACTGAAATTTCACCTGTGTTTTTAATGATTTTTCTCCATGCCTCCTTTTATTTTTTTTCTTTTTATTTGAAGGATGAATATTTTTAATTAAACAGAAAAGGAAAGGGGCAAGCCAAATGTAGGGGCAAGGCTTCCAATGCTTAAGATGAAGTTTATTGTAATTTCCTCCCTATTTCCCTGCATGTGCTTCCTTGGAGAGAAGTTTGAATGGAAAATCAGAGTTGACTCTTGATTTTTCTGGTTACCACTGTAGAGGAAAATTCATTACACCTATTTGCCTAAGCAATTGCCTAAGCAGGTAACACCTGCTCTCAATAGATAGAATTTTCTAAGCAGATGCACTAACCTGTCCTCTAACAAAATCTCTGAAAACTGGAGATGAATGGTTGACCTGGTTCAGTGGGTGTTCACCATTTTGCATGGGAGGACTGAGGTTAAGCAACCTCCACAGGGTTACTGCCACACATTCACACTTCAAAGAGACTTCCTTCAATAGAAGCAGCAGGTTCAAAACGGCAGAAAGGGAGAAGTAGCTGTGTTTCTTCTGAGCCTTCCCACCTGCTCCAGGCATTGCACATGCCAAAACAGAGGTGACACAAGAGCAGCAGGAGTGGACTCCTCTTTGCTTTTTGAGGAGGATCAGGGCTGGTCCTGATGAACTGGAAAGAGCCTTTCCAGGGGCATCCTGTGGCTTCACAGACAGCAAAATACTAAATAGGGATGTGTTCAATTTTGCGTTTCACACAGCCCTTTCTGAAGCTGAATCCCTGCATGACGTTGTGCTATAAACTCTGACATTAAAGACCCTGAGACCCAAAGTCCTCTGTAGGGATAACTATGGGCAGCCATCTCTCACTTCTAAGCCAGTCCCCTTGGGATTAGTAGTTTGCATACTGGGTAATGTGGTTTGGGTGGTCAGGGTCCCTGAACACACCACCTCTATACAGATCTAGGAAATAAAGACATATAAACGTAGAGCCTGTGCTTAAACTGAACATCTCTGAAGCCTTTGGGTATATAGTGCAATTCAGGGTTTGGTTTAGCTCAAACAAACAAACAAACATACAAACATGTTTGGTTTGGGACACCTGCCTATGGCTGAACCATATTGTAGTTTTGGCCCAGTATCCCTGCAAACTAATCTTCCTTTATACACAGGTTGATGCCTGTGTGTACACACAGGCAAATGCAGAGAAGCCTCTGGGGAAGGCGAGCAGTCAAGTGGGGATTTCTGCATGTTGGGAGACCACACAGAGCCCAGCTGATGAATAAATAAAGGAGTGCTGGCTTCTGACTGTGCCAATTTCTTAACCTTTGGGATCATTAATGACTTCTCTCTTCCACTGGAAAAAAAAAAAAAGAAAAAAAGCCAGCAGTTCCTGTATTTTTCTGAGACACAAGCAAAGCATTTAGCACCACAAATAAGCTCATAATTTGACAGGCAAAATGCCTGGGAAAGTGAAAGCAGATTTCTCCCTCCAAGTCCCTGAATATCTGAGTGATCCTTTACTTGGTTTTCACATGCTGTTTCCTTTTTGTTTAATCACAGGTTTGGGTCAAGCCACTCTTCAAAATATCATGCCCTGTCCATGTGCATTTTCTTAACCTTAAGTATGTTCACAGTTTCCTGCTTTGCCAGCAAAAACAGACAGCACACAGAAATGCCTACACATGTCCAGAGCAGTTGCTGAGTAGCTCTCACTTTTAATTTACCTACCATCCATCCATGTTTTTTTTACCTTATGTGCAAAGCCAGCATCCACAGAGTTGGCATAACAAGTATTCAAGAAGCTGTATTTGCAGTGAAACTCAGCAAAAGGAATTAGCTACAGTATGTGAGCAATAACTCCCTATGCACCTTTTGGATTAGCATTTGAGTGCTTTTCTGCTACAAAGGAAAGTTATGAAGGTAACTCATAACTCCACATATACACCGGATTTTGAGGAGAAACCCATATCCCTGTGGCAATTTTATGCAAAGTTTTCAATATTAAATGACTTACTGAAGACCATGCAGTACATTGGCAGAACATGGCTCTGACCTGGTAGTCTGAGCACTAATGGTTTGTAGCCAGAGGATTCACACTTCCTTCTGTCCCTCTGAGGAAAGAAGGACATTTCTCTGGGCAGCCTCTATGAGGAGCCTGTCACATGGTGAAATGCTATTGTGATTATTCTGGGTAAACCACCTGAAATCCACGTGTAAAGTGGCAAAAAATTAACCTTAAAAGTAACCTCTACCAATCACATTAAAGGGAGAAGAATGGCATATATAATTTTGTTTAATACTCACGAGGGAAAGAATGGACTCCAGTCTTTTCCATTAACGTTTAATAAAAACTTTATTAATTTTCTTATATTAACGTTTTAATGTCTCACGCCTAGTTCTTGGATTCCAGAGGAACTCATCTTCTTTGTTATCAACTTCTGCATTTGCTTTTGGTAGTCCCCCTTTTTTTTTTTTTTTAATAGTTTTTTAAAATTTCTCTTCTTTTTGCCAGTAGATTCTAGAGAAGTTATCAGGCTGCGGGAGCAAGGCATCGCTGCTAGCCGGGGTAGCTGCAAGAGTGAGAGCTGCATGCTGGCTGAGCTGCGAACAGAGGCGGAGCTGTTTCCCCTGCAGCCCTCGGGAGCGCCCCAAGCCGCTTGCACGCCCCGCTCGATGCAGAGAGGTAGCCAGCAGCGCCGCGCCATCATTCATTCATTAATTAACCGCGCCGTAATGAGATGCCTGGCTGAGGCGACTGCCGCAGGAGCGCTTTAGGGAGTAAATCCAAAGCCAAACCCTGCTGCCGTGCAGGCACAGGCTCATGAGCGGGGCACTCGCCCCGCGGCGGTGCCCGTGTGCTCTCTCTCTCTGTGTGTCCCGGCTTGCGACAAGCGCGCCCGAAAGGGCAGCGAGGGAGGAGCGGCGCGGCCGAGGCGGCACTGCCCGGAGCCGGTCCGCTTTCCTACTTCCCCAAAAAGAATCTCTTGGAATGAAGGAAAGCGCATCATGGTGGGACAGAGGGAGGGTGGAAGGGAGTTTTTTTTTTTTTTTTAAATCGGTGTTAATTTTTGTATTGCAGAAGAATTTGTAAGCGTCTTCTTGCCGCTCTGGATTTTCAGGGTTTTTTCCCTTCCTTGAAGCTGTGAAATTTCCTGAGTTGTGAAAAACACAAGTCCTTACTCAGGTTTTCAGGTCAGCAAGAAATCCGTGATCGTCTAAGATGAAATCGCTGTGACTTTTCCCGGGATTAGTTTGTGATATGCTACATTCAGGGAATGCATCGCATGCACCTTTGAAGCTGAAAGATGAAGTCAAGGGAATAATTCCGGATTTGCCTGCATGTAACAGTGGCTTATTTGGCCAAAAGTCTGTCATAAGGGAAATCACAAATGATTTCTGAAGTTGATTGTACTATTCAGTCACACAGAAAGGGGACACCAGAGGCCCACTTCTATTTCATGGGATGTGATTAATTCCCATTGATTTAATCACGGCTGGGGTGTGTGTTAGGTGGGGATAGAGTGGGACAGGGAGGAGAGAGGACTCAATAGCAGGCTCTAATCATATCTAACTATCTCTAATCATAAATTTTCCTCAATGGAAGTCACTAAAAGGCCTTGGCTACAGGATAATGTTCATACACCTTTTTTTTCCTGCTGTAAACAACAAAACATCTTATGTACAGAGTAGAGAATATGGATTATCGTGTCAGGACTCCAGATTATTTCACTCCTTACGGTAAAGCACTGCAAGTCTGGGTTTGAGAGGTAGCTGGTATCACGCTGCAGGGTCTTGACACAGCAAACAAATCTCTGTGAAAATGGAGACACCTTCCCTGTGACAGGAGTGCCACTGCCTACACAGCTATTGGCAGTTTGCAAAGCCTGTGTAATCAGTCACAGGGATAAAGGACAGAAATATTTCTAGATGCAGCACTTTCCTGCTGATTTCAGGGTCGTCCTACAAAGTAATATGACCAGCCTCGCCAATTCAGCCCTTGTATGTTCCCTTCTTCTTGAGAACTCGCCTTTCTTCAAAAACGAACGGTATCTGTCAAGGACAACTAATCCCTATTGCTTGCTCTCAGGCGGTCCTTTCATGTGGCAAAAAAAGACCACAGTTTAGCTGAGTGAAAGTGGGCTGATGTTCTAATTTTGGTCTTCTACTTTCCTTTTGTTTTACAATCTATTTAGGATTAGAAATGTACTTTAGGAGATGTAATTCTCCTGAAATGGAGTTTCTGTCAAAAAAACCCCAAAAATGTCATGACAAGGAGCAATCTTAAAAAGTTTGAAACTTCTTGTTTTAGCAGTCTATAATGGAATAATGCTTTAAAAAAAAGCCCATGAAATTGCTTTGTTTTGACATTTACCAAATGAAACTTTTGGACCTTTTCTGTCAAAATGGCATTTTTCATTTCAAAAGTAACTTAAACTAGAAGGAAACAAAGTTTAACAAGACAACTAAACACCTGGAGAATGAAGCATATACTTCATTTTGGATCGAATAGTTTAATCTGAATTACCCCATCAAGAAACCCAAAATAATTTACCATAATCAGAATGGCATTTTCCTGATTTGTCAACAGAACAAAAATAATAAAAAAAAATCTCTTATACACTGCAGCTTTAAGCTGAGGACAAAATAAACATTTTTAAATTTGATTTGTAGCAGCAGCAGGACATGGCAACCTAGCAAAAGAGGCTGCCTAAGATGCTTCTAATTTCTGTGGTGAGTGGGAGCAGGTCAGTTGCCAAAACACAACAACAGCTTACCCAGCCCCATAGCTTTTGGTGATGTGAGAACTATAGCTGCAGATAGTAAAGCAAACAGTAAAAATATTAGTTTACAACTAAATTTCTGAGGCAAGAGGCACTGCCTAAAACCACCGTATCTTTTCACCTGTTGTCTTCTTCCAGCGAAACACAGCTCTAAGAGCTTTAATTTTGTTGCTGAAGCCCTGCGTTACTGACCTGGTCACCTCAGTTGCCTTGGAGCTTTTACCACATGCTCCTCAGTGCTGTGACTGCTGCCCATGTGCAATGAGCCGGGGGGCTAAAAATACCCAATACAAATGCTACGGCATAGCAGGAGAATATTCTTCTCTGTATGAAATCCCTCCATGTGGATTGTGTTACCATCCCACCTCAGCTAACACATGCCATCTGGGATTAACTGGCCCATGAAACTCAGTCCTGGCAAACTGGACCAGTGCAACCCCATTCTGGCCACACTCCAGAGTTCCCCTTGAGGGCATTTGGGAGGCTCAGACGTGCTCTTCTCAGGTGCCTCTTCTGGGGATTGCTCCTCACAGGAGACGGCATCTATTTTACTTCCCCTCTTCAGGTATAGTCCGGTCTTGGCAAGAGGTGGCCATCAGTGTCCCCCTCCCCACTCCCCATAGTTGTTTCCCGTCAGACTCCTCAGCTTTTGAGCTCTGCTGTAGTTCCCCTGCTTCGTGCTGTCACACAAACTTTCATATGAGGACTTTTCTCCTTCTTTCCTTTGGAAGCCTTTCACATTTTGAAGGGATGGGAAGGGGACTTGGTGAAGCCTCTGCCAGAAGTATGCAGACAGAGCAGGGGACAAGTGTGTAGGAAACTTAACTCTGTGTAGGTTATCCCATCCAGACACTTTGTCACACTTTGTCACTCCTTACCCTGTAAATCTAGTGCAGTCTTACCAGCATGAGTAGAGGTTCCTTTTTTATCTGTGTGTGAGGTCAACATTTGTAATGTAATCTCTCCCTGCCATTGAGGGTGTATGTGTATAAATATGTATAAAAGTAGCCCTATAGACTAATGAAGTTCACTAACGAAGTTCAGGAACTCTGTGAAATTAGGAACATGCACACCACTGTAGCAGCTTGGAAAAAAAAAGTGATGCAAGGCTTAGCCCTTTCAGGCTATCCTTTCCTGTTGCAACAGTTTCTGCAAACAGGGTGGCAGGAGGGACTGGGTGACAAGAAGTTTGTGATAAGGTAGTTTGTGATAAGACAGCCTTGGCTGTCTGGTTGAGGTGTGACTCCATCCAGCAGCACCTGCAGCTTTCTCCCATCAAGAATAATTTTTTATTTGTGCTATTTCTTCTGGACAGAGATCCCCTCACAAACTGTCAGACCCTTCGTTCTGAGCTGAGGTTCCCTTTAAAAAAAAGTTTGTGAATAGAGTATGGAAAATAAGGTATTTCTTTCTTTCTTCTAGTTCAGGGCTAAGGTAAACTATTGCCAAGGGCACTGCTGCACTTTCCTTGCCCTGTGCAGTGAGGGGTTTGCATCCTGGATATATTTGCAGCATGGACATTATCACTGGGTGTATAAAAGAGCAGTTTACTACAGCAAAAGCTCTGCTGATAGCATGGTGCCCACAGTGAACTCAAAAGGATGGCTGGATTATTAAGGGATGTAAAAAGAGCCTTTTAGAAGTGTCACTCCTACACAGTAGGGTACAGCAGGAGGTGCACAGCAGCGGTCTGTGTGTCTCTCACAGCAGGGACAGTTGGCACAATGGCTTCTATTTCTGCTGCCTGTTCAGTATTATTTGTTTTATGTTGATACTGTCAATGCACTTAAAGAGATTATATATTTTTCCCATGGCATAAACAAAATGACTTGCATTTTGCAAGGAGAGTAATGGTAATGAGAACTCAGGCTTCAAGGGGAAATGATAGTAAGTTTGACAGCAAAGAGAAATAAAACTTAGTCTGAGCTGACTGTCATTTCCTTAAATAAATTAATAAAGTCAAGTCCCCATGTTCTTACCTTATGAGGATGGGGAGAAGAGGGAATGAGCTGTGACCTTGTAGCAGGCAGTGTTTTTAGAAGGTGATCTCTTACCATTAGCTCGAATCAAGCTTCAAGCAAGACATGAGTTTGGTGGTTCTCCTCAGGCCGATGTCAAACATTTGCCCTCCCCCTTCCATCTACTACCTTGCAGCATCCCAGAGCTAGACATGATTACTGAGGCAGAGGATGACGTAAGGACTCTTCTGAAGCCAGCTGGGCTTAACAGGTCACTTTGGAAACATCTCCGGCTCTTCTGCACTACCCACTATCAATTCTCCTACCCCCTGCTGAAGTGTGTAGCCATGAGCTAGACTGAAATGGGGAGGGGGAGTCATGCTATTAATAACTCTGAATCACTGCTCCCTGAAAGATGCTGAGCATTTGTTAATCCTTTGTTCCCAGGGGACAACTTACTGTATGTTACAGCCATTTGTTGGTTTGGGTTTTTTTTCCCCCACCCAAATGCAGAACAGTGGCAGCTGAGCCGCTGTATGAGAATAGCATTAAAATGTGTAATGCACCATAAATAAACAGAAATAGACAGCCAGGAAGCTGTGGTAATCACTGCTTTGATGTAGCATGAATTATGATGTGTGTATATACGTGAGCGAGTGTGCGGGGGCGGGGTTTGAGGGTTTCATGTTTCTGGCTGTGCTTGTTTTGACTCAGCTGCTGTTGCTCTGGGAAGAGAGTGAACCCAGCCTGTCATTTACCTATCTCCACCTTCGCACTGACAGCTGTGCATGTCCCTTGGCTCAGAGGAAAGGGATCTCATCCTTCACTGCCTGTTCCCTTGGAGTCCCTCCCTCCGCCTTCTCCCTGTCCCCTTTGCCCCGGTAGCGAGGCAGAAGGGGTAATCCTGGCTGTCTCCCAGGAACGGGTCACTCCCCCTGCAACCTGCTGAGGATCCTCTTACATCCTGGGCTTCAACACCACCTTCCAGGAGTAGCTGATTTATGTTTCTTGGGTCCACATTAGGCTGTTGGGGTTTTTTTCTTGCTGTTTTCCTGCTGCTGCTGGGATAATGAAAAAGGCAATGGTTGTGTTAGCACCGACAGGTGAGGTTATTAACACCTCGGTGTCATGCTTCCCTCAAGATACCGAAATTTAAAAGGTGGCTGTTGCAGCCTGGTGCTCTGAGATCAGTAAGATACACAGAATAGGTGAAAAGAGAGGAAAGCCAGCAGTAAGAAATGTAGCACGGGTGTCTCCTTGTTGATTATCTCCTATCAGCTTCCCAGGGATTCCTTTAGCTGGCACAGCAAGCTGCTTGTTTGGAAGTATCTCCTGCCCATGCCTACTGCAGCAGCAAGACAGCTTATTAAAACAGCCTAGCTTTCTTTTTGTCCTCTTTGCATTAATTTTTTACCTGGAGCCAATAGCTTCCCTCTGAAAAACTTGTTTGGTCTGAATAGCCACAAATGAGTCTAACAGTGCTTAAGTGCTGCTCGGGTTCAATGAATTCCCTGACCTTATGATAATCTAGGTGTCACAGGGCACCAATAAATGCCACAAGCTGTCTGCCAGTCTGTAACTAGCTGCATAACCAGCGCCGAGCGCGGCGGTGCTCAGCCAGCCTGCGGGGCCAATTAAAGCGCCTGGAGGAGCGGAGTCCCTGCGGCCCCGCGTCCGCCCGCGCCCTCCCGCGGCTCACGGCCGGGGCGCG
>WEKY01030962.1:87965-116175 GCA_013390045.1 Picathartes gymnocephalus
GCATCGCCCCGCCGCGCATCGCCCCGCCGCGCATCGCCCCGCCCTCCTGCCGCTGCTCTGGGCGCAGCGCTCCGCCCCGCGCTCAAAACCGCAGCTAAAGGCTGCGTTCTTCTCACACAAGCGCCGCTTCCTAGCTGGGCTGAGGCAGGGAGAGCGCAGGCCTTGGCTCTGCTGAAAAGCAGCTGTCTCGAGCAGGGAAAAGGTTTAAGAACCCAGGAAACTGGGAGCACTTAAATACCTAAACATTTTTCAGCCGAGTCAGTCAAGTCTGACTGGCTTAGATAGTCCTAATGAGCTGCTGAGCATGGGCAAAATTTTCTTGCAGCGGTGATACGCTGATGTAACCAAAGACCATGCAGAAACTCTGCGAGTGAAGGAGTGTTTTTTAGCTAGACAGTTTCAATGGGAACTTGGTGTCTAAATGGTGTATTTTTCTCATTGTTGTCACTTAATTCAGTTACACATTATTATCATTTAGTAAAGAGGAAAGGTTGTACATGGAAGTCTTCTTACATATAGGGACTGCAATACATAAAAGCAAGAGGCAGCCCTGGAATTTTTCTCCAAGAAATAAAGGTACGGCTTGGTGGAGCTGAGTTAATGCTGTAACTAATCTCTCCCTGACTCAGCGAGGAACTGAGGGATGTGCTTAACTTTATTCACAAACTTTAAGATGTTTGCGGAACAGATGAAGCCTTGTTGCTGTGTGGCATAGCTGCACACTAATGGATGCATTTAAAAATGCTGTCACAGAGCACCTATATTGCCACACATGGTAATTAGTCAAATTGCAAGACAATTATCATTCCAGTGCTGAGATTGCTGACTTGCACTTGCTTCACAAATGCTGGAAACACCTTCCTCATTCAGAACTAGCAGGCCTAATTCTGTATTATGTTGTAGCTCCATTGCCCTCCAGCAACACAAAAGGCCTGAAGAGGCTAGAAATAGCCTCTGGAGAGCAATCTCTGACATAAGATGTTCATCCCAGCCCATCTGTTGGCATACCAGAGCTCCTCAACACCAGCTCACTCCAACTGCCTGGGGCCCTTGTTGGGAAGGGGCCATGTGTTTGACACGTACAAGCAGAGGGCACTGCCTAGCAGTAGCTCAAAGGAAGCTTATGGTCCTAGGGGCTAAATTGAACTCAGTTCAGGAGACAGTAATAATTCACAAAGTGCCCCTTCCCTCACTCCTATCTGCCAAATAGCATGTCTTCCTCCCCTTCTGTTCACTGGCTGTCCCCCAGGAGATCCTCGCTAGCCCTTCCTGCTGCAGAGAGGTTGAGTTGGAGCAAGGGGACAGTGCAGGACAAGGCAAGGAGCCAGTGATGGTGTATTTTGGAGATGGTAGTAAGCAGGAGTGGGAAGGGAAAAGCAGGCTGTGTCTCCCTCATCTCAGTGAGCATCTCCATGCACAGAGTGGCAGGATGAACCCTGGGAAGCCCACGGTGAGCCAACCCCTGTTTCTAGAGACAGCACAGTAAAATGGAATGTCTCTGCTTTCATTCCAATGTGCCAGCTCACAGTGAATGGGCAGATGGTTTGGGGTAAGAGGTGGGACTCCTTGCATTTTAGAGCCACCAACCACTCCTGCCTTTTGCTCAGGACAGAAATGCTCTCCTATTTGGTCTTTCAGGTTGCCTGTTCTCCGGTGGAAATGGAGCTGTTGGTTCCCTCCCACCGCGGGGCTGTGATGGCCCTGGGCTTTCCAACGCTGTCACTGCAGTGCTGAGCAAAAGGTTGCCCCACTGTCCACCCACCAAACACCAATAGTTCAGACACTGGGTGCCCACTTCTTCTCTTCCTTCATTTGGATGTTGCTCTCAGCATAAATCCTACTTCTGTTATGCACAGTCTTTTCAAAACAAAAATTGTAAAAGCATGAGAAATAGCCACTGCCCTTGACTTTAAATTGCTTTTCACTCGTTGTAAGGATAGGGTTTAATAAACTAACAATACAAAATAGCTTCTCCTAAGTCATATCTTTTTTTTTTATTAGCTTTAGAGGCTCAAACCACCCAAGAAGAACACGAGGGTTTTTAATGCTCTTTCTTGATCAGAGGAAAAGATGAACATGAGGGGATTCTGCAGTGCAAGAGTTATTTGACAATGCAAGCCTGATGTAATAAATTATTCTGCTAATTTCTGTAAGTATGTGAAGCACATGTAAACCAGCCCAAATGTCAGTATATTCAGACTTCTCAGAGCTTTTAATTTCTTTTGCAGTGCAGAAGAAAAATACATTTTTTTAACATGAAAAATTATTGACACTTCTGTTCTCACCAGCTGAAATTAATGGAAGGTTTGTCATTGTCTTAAATGAAGTGAGAATCACAGCATTGCAGTCCTGCTTAGTGTCATAAAGTTGTCAAGCTGCCAGTTTCCTGTTGGCATGTTAATGGCTTTTTAAATGATATT
This sequence comes from Picathartes gymnocephalus, assembly GCA_013390045.1. Classification (NCBI taxonomy): domain Eukaryota; kingdom Metazoa; phylum Chordata; class Aves; order Passeriformes; family Picathartidae; genus Picathartes; species Picathartes gymnocephalus. The sequence goes on from WEKY01030962.1 coordinate 90,386, forward strand.
TAAAGCAGATAAATTATTTGTATAGTGATTTATTATATTTTGCAATTAATTGCAGTCATTGAAATATGTTTTATCTTACACAGGGGTTTTATTTTATATGGTGAGGCCATTATATTTCACATTTTTGTGGTATTTGAGAGCTTTATATTTACCCAAAAGATGTAAGTATGGCAGTTAATGACCGGATGCGAATTCAGTGTTCTGCTTTCAGACAGTTTATGACATTCAGTCAGTGTCTTTGCTGAGTAGAGGTTTACATTTCAAGGCTTTTTTTCTTTTTAATCATCTGGCATATTATTGCCAGGGTTTCAGATAAGTCCAATATTTTTACACTCCATATTTTTGTTCTTATTTGCTGTGGTGGGTTTTTTTGGGTTTTTGGTTTTTTTTTCAAGGAATAACAAGAATGAAATGTGTATATAAATCCACGATACCTCATAAAACACATCACATTTGCTTGAAGATACTGCTAGCATGAAAATATTAGTAGTTATAAATCCATCTCCAAGAGAAATGACTATATTCCTCTGCATTCAACCAGCTGTTCATTAAATGGAAAGATATGTTTTCTAAATTGTCTAAATTTCAACTTCACGAATCTCCTTGGAATGGCTCAGTCTTTGAAGGGGCATTCTTCCCGTTGTTAAACTAGCTCTCAACATAAAGTCTTTTCTACTGTTTATGTGCATGCAGATGAAATTTGTATTCGCAGACAGAACTAAACCAAAGCTTATATTCATTTTCCCCTGAAGATCTACTCTCGCCCCTTTTAAATGCTTCTGCTTTTCATGTGTGGAAGCACATGTGAATCACAGCAATTGAAAAAACAGCCAAAACTGCAGATTTCTGGTATTTCTCTGTCCTTTATATTTTACAGTGCTTGTTGGGTTCCTGAACTTGTCAGAAGCTTGGCCGTTCGTACCACAAATACCTAAATCTAGGAAAGCTAGAAAACATGAAAAGTACTATATGCTACCCCTTGAATAACTGTTTATAATGTATGGAGGGGAATAGAGCATTACGTTGTGGGGGGAGCTTTACTAGAGTTCCCAGGGGATGCAGTGACTGACCTTAGAATTATAGCAATACCATTCTCATTGCAATCCTGTTCAAAGGCTCCACTGGGCAAAGAGCGGTGCCTCTACCTAATCAAAGGCAGCTCACCTGGCATTCCTGAAAGCACTTTTGCTAATGCAGGTGACACAAATGCAAAAAACACTCCTAGTTCTGGCTGTCAATAGCCTATCTATAATCAATCTAGTGTCTGGGGTTTAATTCCTTAACCAATGTGGGAGTTTTTTGTAGTATTTTTATAATAAATATTATTGAATAACATTTACCCCCCAAAATAATCAGGAATGCTCTTCTATGTATTAGTTTTTAAATGAAACATAAATTAATAGATAAGCTTGTTAAAAACTCTGAAACAAAATTAATTTGTTGATGTAAATTGTTCAGGAGAAATTTCAGGACTGCAAAATAGCTCCAGTTTTAGTTGCTGACAGTCACAGTGCCTTAAATAAGTCATTTCCATGAGTTACATGAAACAGCTTACAGATGTTCTTATTTAATGTTAATATTTCATATTATTCTGATGGTAACATTTGCTCTTTTTTCATAAAACAACTTTTTCTAGACACCACACTCTTGGGAAAATTGGAAAGAGAAACAGGAAAAAGAAATTACTCTAAATCACCCACTCATCAGCCCTGTATCATAGGGTTAAAATTCAGAGATGATAATAAACTTTATTAAAAAATAAAGCAAGTTTAGCCATATGACAGCAACTGCTGTTTGAATGTTGTAGCAAATGGATGATCTCTGAGTTATAGAAATTAAAGGTCAATCATTCAAATACCAGTTATTTTATTTGACTCACATAATTAGTGGACACTACTACCTATTTCAACTGATGAGAAAATGAAAATAAAATGTTTGTTTACTTTTGCATCATTTACCCAGAGCAGCACAAAACAGTCTCAATACACTGATGTGTCTAGCAGCAGAAAACACCCACACTGAAAGCATAGGTGTCATTGCAGCAAGGGCAGACACCTCTGGTGGGGTTAGCCTGGGTGCCACTAGAAGGATGCTCTGCGTATGGTCCTTGGTGCATAACAGCTGCCTCTGCATGCACTTGTCATTTCTAGGCAGATCTGTCCAATTTATCCCGAACTCCCAGTGCTGCAGTGTGCAGCATGCTGCCACTGCCCGAGCTGGTTTCCTCAGTTCTAGTACAAGTGTGCCTGTGCCTGCTGACATCATGTCTCTTGCCTCCATGTACAAGCCCGTGGAAACAGAGATGAACCAACCCTCCCTTTTTAATAGGCTAGTGCAAGATTTGCAAAATCTGTGCAGTGGAGAGCACTGATGAAGGAAGTTTTCTGTCAGTGGAAAGAGCAAACCATAGAAGCGTGAATGCAAGTACAGGAACTGCAGCCTCACCTGTGCACTGGGGAGTGCGGTGACTCCCCTGCTGTCCATACTAGCTTGCTCAGTGACTTACCCACTGACAACGTGATCGTGCAGATCCTTGTTTGTGAAGACACTTCAGTAGCCTCAAATGAGACTGCTTGCAAAGAGGGTGGGATTTTCCTGATACACACAGCTGAACCTTAGGAATTGGGTGGGATGCAAAGTCACATGAGATAGATCCAGTCATATGTCCAGTGGATGAAATGGAACTCAACTGCTGCTTTTGGCTGGTGGGAACTTCCTATAAGGATGGAAGGGCAAGGCATAGAAATAACTTGCGCTTTATAAAAAATGATTATTTAAAATTCATTGTTTTTATTTTATTACCAGTAGAATGTAAGTTGAAATAAACGATTCATAAAGCTCATCTTCCCTTATCTCTGCAATTCTTTCTTGAGCTCACTGGTGATATAATTTATGCTTGTTTCTCCATTTGCTGCAGTTGCCCTTTATGAGAATTCAGGCTATACTTTGCTGGCTGATTCTGATAGCTGGAAGTAATGCAAAGAGGATGTTTTTAAGTAGATTATTACAGGGAAAAGAAAGATTTTCAATCACCATGATGGTGTTTGCAAAGGGGATCTAAATTTTCTTTCAAATAATACTCTAACTGCTTAATCCCCTCACCTTTATGAATATTTATAAATACAACAATCTGAGTTACCTTTCCTGTCACCCCAAAACCAAATATATTGATAAGGCAATATGAAATGAAAAAACAGTTTTGACTTGAGAATTTCTCCCCTTGGTAGAGAAGCAGATATGAAAAGAAATAATAAGCTGAATAAACCCAACTTAATAAGCTTCAATGTCAGGGTCATATCTGCGCCTGGTGCTAGAGGGATAGTATTTGAGAGTGACAGATGAACATTCTGTTTTCTTCTGGTCTTAAAAATCTGTGATATCAAATCTCTCAATTATGGAAAAGTGCAGCACTTTTCTCTGAAGCAGCCAGAGCTACAGAAAAGCATGTCAGACCAAGTCCTTTCAGGGCACCTTGAAGGACCTCGAGGGAACTGTGGTAACACCATGGTGGCTCAGTCAGTGGGAGTACTGCTAATATGATACTTGCAGAGTTCAAAGTGGCCTTTGAAGGCAGCACAATGAGAAGCAGTCCTGAGTATTTTGTGAAAACTTCCTTCCCCAGCTGCTGCTGGCAGGAGTCCTATGGGTTGGGAACTGGTCTGGCTATGAAGCTTCAAGATGAGCAGCTGCCCTTGAGCGTGTTTGCATTTACTTGCGTCTGAATTTGTTGCTCTGAAAAATATGGAGATGCATCCAAAGCTCAGCCTCCCAGCCCAGGATGAAGAGGGAAGTCAGCGTGGTGCAGGCAGATGTGACCAGGCACGTGCTGGGGAGGGGAGGCTGTGTGGCTCCTGTCCCAGCCTCTGCACTGAGAGCAAGGGTCTCCGGACAGAAACAGTGCTGGCCAACTCCTTCCTCCTGGCAGGGCACCAGTTTGCAGACATTATCCTCAGGCAACAGGAGATGAGCTAAGCCAGATGAAATTTGGCCAGTTCAGGTGATAAAGCGCTTTGCTGCTGCAGAGCTCATTATGAACTTCACAGCTTTTTCTGGACCTGGGAGATAAACAAGGGAATTCATTAAAGGCATTGGCTTATTAAGACTGACTCCCCTTCAAGATTTAGTCTACTTCATTTGTTGCTCATCATAGGTAATTGTAGATGATTAAGGATATGAGGGCTATCAATTTTCCAGATATTGGGTAAACACCACTGTCCTTGTACCTTGCCCTAATTATTTAGATTTGTAAGTTCTGATTTACAGTGACATACAATATTTTAACTTTTTTTTTTTTTCCTGCCACTGGCTTGTCAAAGACACAGGAAAGCAATTTTATTTCCAAGAAAAATTCCAACACAGTAAATTTCAAATCTTAGTTCACTTCCAGTAGCAGGAAGGTCTCTGGAGTTTGAGGTACAAATCCAAGAGTCAATTAATCACTAGTTAAACCCCAAAAGGAGGGAAAAAAAAATTCTCAGAGCACTGAATGGGTGCTGGGTCAACCTTTAAGTATTTACATCATCTGAGCAGGACCAAAAATATGAAAAAAGTTAATGATGATCATGTTAAAGCTATGAAAATGCAGAACAACATGAAAATGAAGAGAAATAGTTAAAAGGACTGGGAAAAATAATTAAATGCTTAAAAGGCAGCATGTTTAAACAGCAGAATAGAGAAGGCTATTAGAAGTAAAATACTCATCCATTTGAATGTGGAAATCTTGTCCAAACGAGGAAAATAAAAGACAAGTTAAACTCATCCTGTTGAACATAGAACTCTAATGAGGCAAGCCAAAAAAAGATTTTGAAGAGCAACTTCCTACAGGCATAAAAGTGACTAATAAGAAGTTTCTCAGAAACAGGAAGCCTTTTGGAAAGTCAATGGGCTGCGAGATGATTAAGGTGCAAATAGGACACTCCAGGAAGCAGCACTATGGTGAGAAAGCTAAATGAATTATTTGCATCAATGTTCCCTTCAGAAGAGGTCGTGAAGGTTTCCACACCTGAGCCATTCTTTACTGGTTCAAGCCTGAAGAGCACTCAGAAATCGAACTGTCAACAGAGGAGATTTTCAGAGCAATTCAATAAAATGAACAGTAGCAAATCTCAAGGACCAGATAGCATTAAACCAAGCATTTTAAAGAAACTAAAATATGAGACTGCTAAACTACTAATTTCTGAAATCACTCTTGAAAGCAGAGAAATAGAAGTCGCAAATGTGATGCTATTAAAAAAAAAAAAAAAGTTTAAGGAGCAGAACAGAAAAACTACTGACCAGTAAAATTGATTTCTGTACCAGACAAATTGGTAGAGATCATAGAAAATAGAATTGGTAAACACATCATTTTGTAGAAAGCAAACATGCCTCACAAATCCATTATCATCCTTTGGAGGAATTAATGAGAATCAGAATAAGGGCATGCTGCCTGATACACAGTGGGCCTGGGTTTTCACAAAGTGATTCACATCACCAAGGGTCCTTAGAGGAATTAAACAGTCATGGGATAAAAAGGATGTCCCCTCACGTGGTTTAATACATGACTAAAGGAAAAGAAACAAAGATTAAGGATAAACATCCATCCTTACAAAGTGGAGAAATGGGGCCCAGTTGAATCCCACATGGCCCCTGCTGGGACTCATACTGTTCTGAATTAGACCTGATACAGGAATGGGGATGAAGCCAGGCTGTGCTCCAGCCTTCTAGCTTTCAACTGTTTTCTTTGGTCAGGAATACAATTTAATTTGAGTACAGACTGAACAGGTTGGTTCATAAGCCTTTATGACCAGGAGACTATTGCCAGTCTTGTGTTCTTGAGATATTGTGGGTTGGCAAGCAGGCTTGCAGAGAAAGGAAGAAACTTTTTTTCTTAGGTTAGAAACTGCAGTAATGGCAGGCATCAGGGAATATGTTGTGCATGTCTTGGATTTGACAGAGCTGGCAGATATTCCTCCTGTGTATATCAAGCAAATAAAATGCTAATATTGACCCACCACCAGCAAAGCTATTTGCTCACTGAGGATGGGAGAAAAGAAACGATTTAGCAATCTATAGCCAAGATGTCAGAGTTATGACACTACAACAAGAAGCAACTTTTTGTCATTGAAACATCAGATTTTTACAAATTGTTACTCTTAAGCAGCTTTATTACTCTCTTCTATGAATCAAAGCTCTCTATATGTTAAATTTGCCTATCTATCTGAGAAGTCTAGGTAATTTTTTGCTGCAGGTATATGGTGATAATTGATTGTCAAACACTAAGTGGTCACAAGTAAAAATTATTTTCTCTGCTTTAATTAGTGAGCCTTTTCAGACACTCTGAATCCTTAACCCATGAGGACCGTTTGGCAAAATCAACATTTATATTTAAGGTACACATCCATGTTCTTTTTTTGATATTAAATAACTGCAACATTTCTTCTTTAGAGATGTTATGGTCCCATTAAATGAGATGCTGTTTCAAAACTTATCTTTCAAATAAACTGCACTATAACTGTTGCATACAATGATCGTAACTCTCAACTACGGATCTATTCACAGAGTGCATTGATGATACTTAAGGTTATATTTCTAAGCCTTTTGCTTGCATAACGGCTGTTTTGGGGCATGCTAGTTAGTGTGGCTGTGTAATTTTTACTTCCAAGTAACATAAGAGCCTAACAGCAAGTCTCTTGTGTAAGAAATACCTATATCTCACTTTCAGTGGAGCCATGAGTAAAGAACAGGAAAATAAACCTGTGTATGGTTTGGTACAGCTTGCATACATATGCACTCCCCTATCTTCATATGGACTGCACGTCGTGGGCAGCAGGGCAGGCTGTAGGGTATAGGGCCAGTATATGGCAGGTACTACGTATGTGCATTGTGTAATCAACTGGGGAAAACTCCTGTATGGGAAAGTAATGATTTACAGACATGAAATTACTGACACTCCCAAGAAACCACAGCACAACACTGTCAAAATAGCTGTAAAAATCTACTTTCCCACTTTTACCATGACAGTGAAGTTAGATTGTCTGCTTGTGCTGTTTGGCACTGCCTCGTGTTTTGTGGAATAACAGGTCATGCCATCAAATTGCGCCAAGCTCTGGTTAGAACAAATCAGTTCACATCAATGGATGTGAACAGTGCAATGACAGGTTACACCATTGAAATGTGGATTTAATGTGCAAGGCAATGCCAATCTGATCTGACAGTGGTTTATAGTGATGGTGAGCAGCTGTCAACAAGGACACAAGTGCATGGAGACAGAAAGCCCAGAACATCCAACAGATTCTTCTTTTACTTATCCTCCTTTTGTACTGATTCAGTGAAACTGCTTGCATTTGCAAGGATACCAGGAAAAAATTAGGTTAAGTAGCACAATATTGTCCCATAAGTGCTTCCATTGAAACGGGTAGAATGATACCCACTTCTTTCTTTCAGGGGTAAATTCAGCCCATTATTATTTCTGATGCATTTTGCATAACATGAATTAATCAGTTGACAGGTTTAGAGTAGGAAGAGATTTAAAAAAAAAAAAGCCAAACTAAATCTGTTTCATCATGTTCCCAAATTTGCTTTAGGCTGAAAGAAACTTCTGTGAAGTCTCTACCTTCTCCTTGTTTGTATGGTCTTCCATAGATACCTTTGTCAATTACTGTTGATAACATGACACTGGAAGAGCTGAATTTTGGGTTGAGCTGTTAAGTCCATTCCTCTATGTATGGTGAAAGGCCAACACCTTCCCCCCACATACAATTTCTGCACCAAGACTAGGATACTAAAACCATATAACTTCATGCAATTCTGCTTATCTTTCTGAGAGATTAGGGAACTACAAAATAACTAAAGCAAACAGCTGCCTGAACTAATATCACATGGCTAAATTTTTTACCATTCTTTTTCTCTTAGTATATTTGTTAATTCCTGTCCCAGTAAGACTACAAAAGAAGCTCAGCTGACCAGTGGAAACTAAGAATAAGCATTGAGTTTGTATCTAGGGAACAGAACATTTCTTCTGCTTGGACAATGCTCTTACCATTTGTGGGATAAGGTGAACAGATAATAAGTACAAATCTTTGTTAATGTACCCATAAAGTTTTACAGCTAAAATTGAAAAGGTCAAGCAGTGCAAAAATCAAGGTTTCTCTAGCAATCTTTAACTTGGCTTCTTTCCACAGCTGGAGTATTTTCGTTTCTATTTTATGCCGTTAAATGTGTCATGTAATATATTCCTCTTTGACGCTAAATGTGTATGATAAGTATACAGGGCATGAATTGTGGTAGAAGTAACTGTTGCCATGGGAACTTTAACTTTTGCATATACCTAGTTTGAATCTGTAATAGTGAAATCATAAGACTGCAATGAATGGGGGTGTGGCACATCCCTCCTACCCACCCCTTTGAAGAAATCCCTTCTGAGGCACCTCTCTACCAGCTCCATGCTCCCACATCTGATCAGCAGCAGGTCCCTACACCGGGGTGGGGAAACACTGGACTGTTCCTCTGCCTCTCTGTTTCAGAGAAGCCATTGCATTTCTTCCTGATACTGTCCACTTACAGGGGAGCCTGTAGAGCCTTGCAAGCAGGATCAGATCTGACCTATGTTGCCTTGTTCAATGAGTTCAGTAACATGTGTTTAGCAACACTTATCCGTTCTTTGGCAATTCCAGATGGATTTTCCCTTAGCCTCTCATGGCTACAGAGTTATGGACTTATTTTATGTTGTGAAGAGCCAGGGTATTTATTGTATGACAACTTCTACCGGACCCAGCCAGAACCTGGAACACTACTCCAGGGTCTTGAACAAAGTTATTTGTTCCCCAAGCATTTATGCCCTCAGTTTCCTAGAGAAATACACTGCACAGAAACACTCTTCCTTTAGGCCCTTTCCCTAACCTAGTCCTAAAATGGGAATTGCTGTCTTGCTAAAATTCTGATGCAGCAGTGTTTGTTCACTCCCAGATAGACCTCAAACGCTGAAATATCAAAAGCATGAAATAGATCTGCAGAGTGAAACATGTTTGTAGATAACAAAACTGTTCATTTAGTCAGTCTCCAAAGACGCTTGTCACCTTGTCGGGATTTTTTCCTATATCCTGTATTTTTTTCCTTCCTCTGGCCCAGAATCTCTGGCTGAAATGTAGCTTCTGAGGGATCTCAGTTTGTAGTGGAAGAAACCCAAACTCTTGTGTCCACTGCATGGTTCTGTGGGCCTCTTCTGACAGGGGATCCAAACAGCAGTGATACAGGAATACATTTTCCAGAGGAAATGCCAAGACACTGTTCAGACATTCAGGCTGGTGAGGTAGCCTGGATGGCTCCACAGCCTCTGTGTGTATGAACCACTTTGTTCTCACCACTTTTCTGTCCAGTGATTTTTCATAGCTTTAAATTCAGGAGAAAGAGGCATGGGGTGGGGGGAAGTGTGGAGAGAAAGAAGGAAAGAAGGACAAACAGAAGGAAAGAAGGTCAGTCTCTCCTCCACAATATACACAATTCTCAAAGGAAGGTGACAATCAACAGAAATTGAAAGGTAGCTTCCCAGGCAGCAACAGTGTACCATCACTTGATGAACAAAGGATTTATTCTTTCCCTCTTGGGATGATCACCCATGCCAAATATTCTGGCATGCTCTTGAGCCTGCTATCCAAATAATATTCACTTACTAACAGGAACACTTTTCTGTGGGTAATGCTCTAAGTTATACTGCTGGGGTTTGCAGGGCATGAGAATTTTTGGGTTGGAAAGAGCATAAAAGGCCACCTCCTCTCTCTGCAGGCAAGCAGAGACTCTGCATTCTCTTCATGTAGGCTCTTCTTTGTCTTTAGTCCAAAGATTGTCTTAGATCCAAGTCACCCAAACAAAAGCTGATTATCTCACCTTTAAATAGAGGGATTACGGAGGAGAAGTTGAAACTGGGTAACCAGTCCTCCACTTTAACAGCTGAGGGGGATAAGTCTTCAGATGAAACAAATTTGAAAGAAGAAGGGGAAAAAAATTTCCAAGTTGAAGATTAATGCAGAGCCATAGCTCCAAGAGTCATGCCTGACATTTGACTCATCATTCATAGTTATTTGTATCTGTATAAAAAGGGAGCACAAATAAATAGCAATTTTAATTTGCTCTGCAGCAGCAAACATGCTTTTCCTCTAAAAAGTTCACTATAAGGGAAACTTTCTTGAGAAGCATTAAAATGAAGAAAAATGCCAATGTCAGCATTGACATCTTTATCTTTTCTCTTCCCACAGCCCCACAACAAATGTTTTGGGTTTTTTGTTAGCAACATATATTTCCTCTTATGTTTTGTGGATGCCTTGAAACGAAATGGTCTGCAACTAAATTCTTGAAAATACCCTCCTTAAAACAGCTCTCTTCTAGGAATAGTGTAGAACAGTATTAGTAGATATTAGTACAAAGAAATGTTCAGCAGAATTCAGATATTACATTTGTGCAAAGGTAATTTTAAGCAACCCTTTATTTTCCCAGTCCTTGTTTACTTATGCTGGTATCCTGAAAAATATTTTCCATCTTCAAGGCAAAAATGCTGATGGTAGCCTGGGCTTCCTGAAGGAGATTTGGTGGCTCCTGGGTTTCCCTGGGGCACAGGAACACGTAGCCTTTCCCTCTGACCGACCATAGTGTCTCCACAGTCTGTGCTGGGGGAGTTTTGGAGTTATCTCAGCATTAGTGTGCCTGCAAAGGGTTTTCCTATGCTGCTACAAGCTCACTGAGTTGCCATGTTGCTTCGGGCTAGCAGAGAGATGGAAGCCAGTCTTTGCCTTCAAAATACACTAAAACTGAAAGAAGTTTTCCAGCATGACCGCACTAGCAGTGTTTCGACTCAGAAATGGGTGTATCATTGAAGATCATATGGATCCAGAGTCCTGAAAGTAAGATAAACCAGATCCTACATGAGTTTTTTTCTGTTCTCTATCTAACCCACAAAATTTAATACTTGGAACTGTAACTGCTGAAAACATGTTTTTCACTAGATCAACATATATGGAAATGGGCCTGATTCCACTTTGATCTGATGCAATTTTTAGGAAGCGATCCTGATTTATACTCAGGTAACTGAGAGGAAAATCAGTTCTATTATAAGAGTGCTAGTATTTTAAAAGGGCTAGGGTTTTAAGCTGTCGTTTCAGCCAAGACAAATAGATTTTCTTGTCACCCATCCTCAGAGTCCATGACAGCTCAGAGCTCTTTTAGATGGATTTTTGAGTTGGAGGAGGATAGCAACAAGCTACGAAAACACAGAGTGTCTTTCCAGTATTTTACCTTTTCCTCTGGTCTTCTTTATATCATCATAAACTAGATAAAACAGCAGTGCATAGCATGAGTAGCATTTTGATGTCATTCAGGCTACCAAAGATACAGCTCAGTTCAAAGTGCCAGACATGCACTGGCAAGATTAATTTACAGTAAAGTCAGAAATCTGAGTAGGTTTGAATTATGCTCCTCCATAGCACTAAAAAAAAAAAAGACAAAAATATTGCACTATGGAAATTGATGTGGCACAGTGCACGGGGGAAAGAAAAAACCTTTTCATTCTACTTGAGAGATAGCATCAGAGTCTAGTATTAAGACAAGCTAGTGAGAATATCTAACACTGGCGTTAGAAGAGAAAGGTATTTGTCTTCCCAAGTCAGGCCAAATTCTACTTTTTTAATTGTTATGGGGAAATACAGATTTACACCTGAACCAATAAAAGTGGGATGAACTCCTTTTCAACATGCAAGAAGAGAAAGGACACACATCACTCTGCAAAGCAGAAGGAAAGAGTGCAAAGTAGTCTGTACCACCAAAACACATTTCCCCCTCCACTATGAAGCAGTGGGGAGCAGCAATCAGAATTGATTGTTCCCATTAAAATTCTACATCATGATGTTACTGAAAAAGTAGCATGATGAGCTCAGCTTTTATACAACATGTCACAAAAAATATAGGCAGAAGCCTGTTAAGATTAAGGAGTTCTTTGGCATATCAGACATTTTCTTGATTCATTGTACGTCATTAAAATTTCTTTTTTTAAATGATGTTTTGTTCATTTCATGGACAAGCCAATAAATTCAAATTACATCTTGAAGGAAGTTTACTTCATTTGGGCCTTACCATGGAAACCTCTCATGTATTTGTATTTGTAATGTGGATGAACGGGTCAGATCTTAGACAGGTTAGACAGGTGCGGTCCTCAAGATGTATCAACAGCACTACATTTTTTTGCTTTAGCAGTCCACTTCTACCTTTTCTGTGCAGAAACTCCAAATATTTATGTAAATATGTAAATCAGGGTGATAAAAATGATAGAAAACCTTTTTTTTTCCTCCAGCTCCTGAGACATAATTTTATGTTTTATTGCTGATTACAGTGACATTAAATAGTCAGTAAAACAAGTATATCGGCATCACACAGTGCATAAACAGCATTTTGGATGACTGTCTAAGTTATTTAAAATTTTTCAGTTGCATGATATTTAGAATTGTACCCTTTCTTAGAAATCCCTTTCCTTTTTTGTCTTCTCAATGGCAGTGATTTTTATGAGTAAGAGGATAGAGATGTGTAATCAAATTCATTACACTGAAGTAGAAAGTCTTTATTTGCCATTAATTTGAAAATAAATTGTGTCACTCTCTCCCTTCATTGAAAGATAAGCATTTTGTAAAATTAGATGAAGTGCAAAGGTGAGTACTCAGTTGGAGGCTTATGCAATTCTTGGAAGTCTTCTAAATATGATCACAAGATCTCAGATCATTTTCTGACTTATGCTCCCCCCGTGAATCCTGCTTCTCTCCCTTCCACCCTTACCTTAGGACTTACCTTATGCAAGTAGGACAGGAAATCTGCCCAGGTCAAAAATGAAAAGAGGTTTTGTATATATTTATTTTGACAATAGAGTTTCTAGTTGGAGCTCGTTCAAAGTCTTGCTGGGTTTTCAGAAAACAGAGAGAGGAATGGCTTCTGATTCATGGCTGTGCTTTGTTACCTTTCAAAACATTTGTGCTTGTAAGCTCTACTGCTGCTGGCTATGTTAGTGTTTACTACACGCAGATGGCATTACCCAAGGTGTTGATCTTCTTCAATGTGGACAGGAGGAGTTTGGATGTCGCAGCTCAGCTCCGGGCTGCCTTTTGGTAGCCGGTGGCCACGACCTACGAGGTTGCCTCTCTTTGGGTCCGTTTGGGTGGCACTCCTCCGAGTGGACCCCCAAGGCAGTGGCAAGCTAGCCAAAACCAGGAAAGGAGAGAGTTGATAGGGGCTGCTGGTGGAGGAAATGACGAGGGGGACTCCAATCCTCAGTTAATCCAAGCGATGTTTATTGCATGGAGGGTCTGAGGGTATGGAGCCTAGCTGAATGGTCCTGCACCAAGGAGGTGAGAAGCCAAACAGCCTACAGAGCTAAGGGGGCACAAGGTTAAATAGGGCTAGCAAACAGGGAGGAGCATGGTACAACAACCAATGATAACAGGGTATAGGTGGGTTTCGGGGAAAATAGACACACATAGTAACCAATGGCAAAACAGGGAGGTGGAGTTATAGACAACTTAGCCAATGGGGGGCTGAACTACAGAGAACTTTCCAGCTGAAGAGGCAGGGTTCAGGGAGAGTGACATGAGAGAGAGAGGGATGGTAGAGTGGCAGGGGTGGAGATTAAATGTCTTTTAAAACTGGGTTGAACCAAGCACAGAGGGGGGAGAACAACGGGAGCAATCCAAATACACGTTAAACTGAAACTGACTACAACATTTGGAAGCGTTTTGGAAGATGTCAACAGCATCTTGCAGGATCAGGTCCAAACCCTAGAAACACTCTTCTGCTTTCACACAAAACATTGATGCTGAGTGACCTTTGTTATAATGCTAGGATTTAATTTTAACTTACCTGTAATTTTTATTTATTGTAATGTTTTGCTGTTTGCTGAAAGTCCAGTAAGATTTTGCTTTATAAACCTTTCTCTACCATTATATGATGTTATTGTGTCAGGAAATAAAAACATTCCAAGGTTGCTTTCCAGGATACTTCAAACTGTTGAACAGGACTGCATAAGGACTAATTATTTCATTTGATACATAACCAGGATATCACCTCAGCCTCAGCAAGGGCCTCTGGGTGAAAAACAGACTTACCTGTACTTATGCAAAAATGTTTTGGAGATCAGCTGCAGTAGACTCAGTAGCCATTTCGGAAGAGTAGTAAAAAAGTATTCTCATCCTTACCTAGTAGACTTCTCTAGGGAAATTATGAAAATACATGAGTAACTGTCAGCCCAGAAGGTTGATAAACTTAGCATTTCTTCAGATAGACACTGATTTTCCTTCTGGTAAAGGAAGTCATGCACATATTCTCCAAACTGTCTTTAAAAAAATACCTATGTTATAGTCACCAGTTTTCACCTTAGCCATGGAATAGTGCCTCTCCTTAGAATCAGTCTGGTGTATCCCAAGTAGCTTAGTAGCAGTAGGAGCACAATTACTGCCCTTTAACCACTATGAAAAGAGGATTCTCCACTGAACTACAGTCCTTCCCCTCATATTCATTTTGTACAAGATGCATTTCCACCTGGGAGCTGCTAGTAAACCTGTCTTCCATAGCACAGCAGATAATATAGTCCCTGGAACGTGCCTGGAGTCCAGGACAACACTTTGGAAAAGGCACCTTAAACCTCTGTAGTTAGGGAGATTATCATATTCACAATATTCCTAGACTCCACCTACATGAATGATAAGAACTTTGGTCTGCTGCTGCAGAGAGAGCTTCATAAGTGCTTTTCTTGTAACATCCTCATCTGCTCCAGGATTTGGCTCTTCCACATCCACTGACAGACCTGGATTCTCCCTTGAAATAGGTTGGGGTATTTGTACCAACCTTGATATGCATGCAAGGAGATTGATTGTGACATCCTTGTCAGAACTAGATGCTGTGGAAGGTATTCTTCTGACAGAGTTTCATATGCCTGAAATCTTGTCAATGTGGCCAGTAAAGAAGGAGTTTGACTCTGCTGGGCACACTTTTGTAGTAAGCTGTCTCCATGGGATTCCATTCAGCTTCCCAAGCCACAAAGGCAAAACCATAACCAACCTGCAGATCTGTATATGTTTTGTTTAACACTGTGAATAAGAAAGAGGTCTCAACTCTTCTTGAACATATGTAGGGCAAATATTTCTCTTCTGGGGAAAGAGAGACTTACAGTTTGTACACCGAAATTGCTTTTCTCGGCACTCAGGAAATCTTTTCACTGTTGATCATACTTCATAAATTGTGCCTTTGAGATGAGATGCAAACAGCAAACTATGTCAAGGTAAACACAAGTTTAGGCACAATTGAAAAGATGGCCACTGTTTGGGGGAAATGATGATTTTAAATTATGATGTGCCACTGGCACTGCTCTGGGATATCACACCAGAGTCAGCCCACCTGCTCCTGAGATTCATTGGGCTGGTCTGCTTTTTCATAAAATCACAATTTCTATTCCTTCATAAGACCATCATCTAATGTACATATTTAAGTAATATCACCAGCTCTTAGAGACTCGTGGAAGCTTAGGAAAAATCATAATGGCTTGTTTCTTGTTCCTAGATTTTCCAAATGTGCTTAATTTCCTTTTCCACCACCCACAATGCACATCTTATTTTACTGCTAACTGTTAGTCAGAAACAAGCTTTGTTTAATTCAGTGGGCATTTTTACAAAATATTAGAGATATACTAGACTGTTTTATAATACTTATACTAGGGCATAAATATTTTTGCAAGTGTACTAAAAAAAGGATTGTGTCTTCTCCCCCTCTCCCCCTCTCTGTGGCTTCAGAGAAAGTTTTCTGTATTTTTCTGAATATAGTAGTGTCCTCCTATTGTTTCTGAGACCAGTGGTTACAGACATAGTCACTCATCCACACACACACACTCACACACACTTGCAGATGCAGTCATACAGATAGACAGCTTTCCAAAAATTAGTCTGCATTTAGGGGCCTGGATTAAAGGACCTTTCATGGAGATTAGAAAACCTGAACAAAACATAAGTAGTAATTAATTAAAATAAAAGTGAATAGAAAACCTCCAGATTGGTATAAATTCTGAGAAATATTCCTTATCCAAGTCAAAATTAGAAATTAAAATCTGCCCTATTTTTGAATATCATTCAGAAAAATAATACTGATGTAAATGTCTTGATTTTGAAAGTACTCATTTTGATTCCTATTTGCTAAAATCTTTTTAAAGAGAATTAACTGAGAAGTCAACACTGTCCCAGAAAAAATTCCAAACTGAAGAACATGTTTCCTTTAGTGAGGTTGAGGCTGAGGGTTGAGGACGTAGTGCTGCTTTCTGGATTAGGTTTCTGTACAGAGTTAGGACTTCTGTCTGAAGGGATACCAGAATGGGGATGCTGGTTCCTCACTCCAGACTGGCCCCTGCCTCTGTGGCCAGTGATGGCTTTATGAAAGTGCACACACACTGTGAAGAGCAGGTGATGGAAGTCTGAGCTGTCCCCATCTTAAAATGCCCTATGCATGAATTTTACCCTCATGCCTTATGTTCGTATTTATGCTGCAGTTCAACCCAAGAGTGAGGACTTAGGAAATCACCTGGCCTACAGTATAAGATCCACCCCCAACACAAAGGTCTGAACCTCTCCTAGATTTTTTTCCCAGTAAAAAATCCAAGTCCTTCTCTTTTTCTGAACGTACTCTAGCACAGACTTACACTTCTGGTGAGGTGATAAGAGTATGAATTATCCCAAACCTTGCAGAGCTGTCAGGAACACACTGACAGAGAGGTGCCCCTGTTGCCTCAACCTAGGCTATACCAAACCTTTGACAAGAAACATTTAAAAGGATGTGCCGGCCACACTAAATGGGCATGTATTATTAGTGAGATTAGTATGTCATGGTGTAGTGTCCTACAGTGTTTTGAGGTGTATAAGTGGTTTTTAGGCATCAGAAAAATTATCTGCTGTTAAGGCAACTATGGAATGGTAGACCTTTTTCCAGAGTTTGCTACAAAGACCACCAAAGTCAATAGGAGTCTCAGTGTTGCTTGAGAGATTTAGATCTGGCTCACCAGGTGGTTTTTTCCCTCTGTCTTCTTGGATGTAAATTCAACAAAACTATGTGTCTTTTGCATTTGGAAATCTATTCTCACAGCTAGAGATCTTTTCTGTTAAAAAAGACTCAACTTGGAAGAGGAGAAGAGGCTGATCTAGAGAACAAAGCAAATTCTGCACTTTTTGTGGAGTTTTCAGCAGTGCAGTGAATGTTTTCCTTTTGTTAGAGTGCCAAATGTGTGGTCTATTGCACAAAGCAAAAGATGGCCCTCTGCTCTCCTTTTCTAGAGAAAGCTACCTGTAAGGTACGGTACTTCCTTGTTTTCTTAGAAGCCCTGGCTGTATACGAAATCAAACTCCAGACCATATCCTTAGTGTACAAGTAATGTGGGAACGTTAAATTCAGAGACAGTGAGGAAGGTCTTGATTTCACATGAAGGAGGATCAAGCTGAAGTGATCCTGTGTTAATTGCTGTGATATTGCGCAAGACACCTTGAAATTTCTCTGTAATGCCATTTTGTTCCACCAATCAAAATAGTTATCATGAACTCTCACAGCCATTTGTAGCGTATTTTTTTTTGATGAGTGTGCATCATTGGTATGTATTCCCAGAAAGTGTGAAGTATAATAATTAATAGGCCTGATTCCACACTACTGAAATACCTAGGAGGATTTCCATCAACTTTAATGAGAGTTGAAACATGCCTTAGCTGAGCTATTTGGGGAAGGAGAAGCTTTCTAAATTGCATATCTCTCTAGCTCTGCAAAAGGTCCTTTGCGGTCACTGTCTACTCTGGGTGAAAAGCACATTTCCAGCCACAAACAAAAGGACTGCTCATCTCACCTGACAAGCATGTAGGCGAGGTAAGAAATAACGAAAAAATAAACTCCATTCTCTCCAGTTCTCAGACTATTTGTTCTGCAAAATCCAGGAAAAAAGGACATAGATTATGACATAGCCAAAGGCTTAATAACTTACAACTCCTGCAGTCCCAAAGGCCTTGAAGAAGAAAAAATGCCAAACTCAGGGATGCCTGTTCCTTCAGCGGTTTCCTGCTTTTGTAGCAAAGGAGCTCCAGCCCAAAGGG
Source organism: Picathartes gymnocephalus (assembly GCA_013390045.1). Lineage (NCBI taxonomy): Eukaryota > Metazoa > Chordata > Aves > Passeriformes > Picathartidae > Picathartes > Picathartes gymnocephalus. The sequence goes on from WEKY01030962.1 coordinate 108,499, forward strand.
ATCATTTAATAGCAACTGGGGACACAGGATCCCTCTGTGGAAACCAGGGATAAAAGTAAAAGTAGAGTCTACAGTGAGTTATCAGGCAGGATTGTAGCCATATCTCCAGACAAAAGAGATGCCGATAGTAATAGGAAAGTCTAACAGGAAAGAGAAGACTCTGTCTCCTCACGCAGAAACTAAGATAGATTTTTTTGACAATTCCCAGGAGAAAAAGTTCAGTCTTAACACACTCTTAAATTCTCCATCTGCCTCACAAACAGCAGTTGCACGCTCCCTCAGCAAGCAGCGGGGATGGAAAATTTGGCAGGGCTTCTCCCTGCCTCTGTTCATCCCACCAAGGTTGCCTCCATCTCTTCCACACTCATTTGCAAATAGCCAGCTCCCCTGAAAACCTCAAGTGTGTCTAGACATTGGCTAATCCCTTCCCTTGCGCCAGCTGGGTGACATCAGCATACTGAATATTGCTACAAATCTCTGCACAAGCCAGGCTCTTGGCACACGTTATCACGCACTTTTCCCATGCTACTTTGCTGGAATCACTGCAGACAGAGGAACGCTGCCAATGGCTCCCTGTTAGGGTCTCTCTGGAGCATGAAGGTGACAGCTTCAGAGAGCAATTCTGTGCACTCATGGGGGATTTTGAATAAGTAATCAAACCTCATGGTCATGGCTATCCTCCTCAAGGAACCACTGTGGATTCTGTTTCTTTGTCTGTACTTAGCGGGAGTTAATCTGGATGTTCCAAGTTTTTCATATTACTATTAATTTCCTTTTGAGGTCTATCAGCTTTGATCCCAAGTAAACCCGAGGATTCAGGAAGTTACCACTTGCCACAGTGGTAAATTCAGTGATTTCCTGCCACCTGGCTGATTGCTTACCACTGCACAAGGCTGTCAGCATCAAACAGGCTGCTGAACACTTCCTAAAAGATATTCTAAGTTCAATGACATTCTTGTTCTCTGTTATGTATAAAAGAAACAAAAGAGCTTGTCAGAATAAAGCCATTTACTGCATACTCAGAAATACCTTTAATTGTTGCATGGCACTTAAATACTTAGAAAATCTTGAGATCAATAGATTGATCTTACTGAGTCATCTGTCTCCCACCTATTCAAATGTTCATGCTCAGCATTGTAATTATCTCAGCACCTTTAAATTGGCTGTTAGGAGTATCAGAAAATCACAGTCACAGAATGGTTCAGGTTTGGAAGGGACCACTGGAGGTCATCTGTCCCAACTTCCCTGCTCAAACAGGATCCCCTAGAGCACACTACTCAGGATTGTGTCCAGAGGGTTTTTGAATATCTCCAGACGGGGAGACTCCACGACTTCTCTGGGCAACATGTTCCAGTGCTCAGTCACCCTCACAGTAAAGAAGCTCTTCCTCATGTCCAGAATACTAAAATGATATCTGCATCCCATTTTCTAAATAAGGCTGTTCTAGACCTCTTTGCTGTGCAAAGTGCAGCTGGGAGAATGCCGCAGAGGGGAAATGTTTGGGAGCAAGGTCATCGGCTTTCACAGGCATGGGGTGGGGCTCTGCCCCTCTGCTGAACCGATAAAGACTGCCTTGTTTTCCAGGTTATGCTCAGGCACTACCTGCAGCACTTGTATGTTACACAGGAAAATGGAACTTGCCACTGTCTGCTCAGCACATTGGTCTGTCTTTTAGTCTAATGTCCTGGCTGCAAACTTTGACAATATTCAAACCTTTCAAAGGTGAAAGGTCTCCACAGTATGGATCCTCACCAATTATGCAGCAGTGCATAATGAGATAAAATCTCCTGGTTGATCACCTACCCAGTCAATTCATACCTTGGGGCATGAGATTTAATCGCCTTTTAACATCGTCAGTAGTTTAAAAAAGTATACTTTGTAAAAATGATTTCAGCTTTGGTCTTACTCCACACTGAGAAATGGTAGACACTAGAAATAGGAACACCGTTCAAACAGCAACCTCTGAGGGGAGTTAATTGCATTTTAAATGTATACCGTTTTACTCAAATAAATAACAGCTGACTTTTACATCCATATAACAATAAAACAAGATTTATACCATCTTCTGCATCGTTACAACAATCAAAAGTTACACATACTGATGGCTGAACACTGCAGTTTACAATATTAACAAGTTTTTCCCCTTTCATTTTTTCATATCAGGTTCTCAACCCTGGTTACCCAGAATTTCCAAAGTAATATATTTTAACAAATAAAATTAGGCAGATGTCTCATCCACTGTGGGATTTGAACCCATTGTCACTGGGGAGAAAGCTGCAATTTAATAGATGAAGATGTCAAACCATGTTATAGAAGCTCTTTTGACTGCATATTTATCACAGTGTCATAGGGGTCCCTGGCAAACTGAAAGATTTCACTGTTTATTCACAGTGAAGACACTTAATTAATGACTAGGCCTAATCAGCCTGTTTTATTATTTACAGGGATTCCAACATGGCTTAGCTCAACTGATATGCAAACAAACCACCCTCAGCCTGCTCTAATTAATAATTCTGAACCAGACTCACAGAGTGGCACTGTCAAGTAGCTCTTTGGTGATTTACAACACCTCCTCCGTGAGATTCACATTGCTGCATGCAAATGAGCTGCCACCCCTGTGAATCCTTCATTTTAAAATACAATGTGCCGTCTTGTTGACTACAGGAATGCCCTTATCTTCACACATGACTTAATGGAGACAAATGTCTGACTTGGGCAGGTTTGTGGAAACTTTCATGGACACACACCTACACGGGATGTCATTTCAGAAATGTTTAGGAGGTAAGGAAGAAAAATCCCCTTTCGCCTCTGGCACAGTTTCTGCCGCTGAATTCTTCCGCCAAGTTGTCAGCCTCAACTTCACCAAAAAGGGAGGGATTATCCATTGTCTTGCACTTGCTAAATTATTTTCTATTGCTTCTAAGTAGTTGAAAGGCAAGGAAAATATGTCACAGTGGTGGAAAGTTTTTAGGAAATAAGTCGGCTCCAATGTCACACATAGGTACTGGGTGATCTCACTGGATGGTTACATACCATAGTGGTCTGAAGATTAAAAGAAACAGATTTTCTTCTCCAGGAGGTTAGGGACAAAAATCACAATAAAATTACAAATAGTAATTAATAGGGAGTAATTTGCATCTACAAATGATTGAAGAATGTTTCATATTTTTAGGTGAATTTTGTATTCACAGTGGAGAAACTGAGGAAAAGAGAAGATCGGAGAAGGTCAGGAAGATATGCTACCAGCTGGGGTTGGCAGCAGAGGATTTATACCAGCAGACCTAATTTTCTCTGAAAAAGACTTCTAAATACAGAGGGAAAACATTATGAGCAAAGCAATAAAAGCCAGATGAAAATAGCTCATGAGTGTGAGTCATCTCACTTGTGATTGCTGTCCTGTTCCGTTGTGAGCCACACTTGAGAAATGCTGTGAAGCAGCACATCAGGAAGAGAAAAGATCTCCCTCAAACCTATTAACTGAAGTGCAAACCCAGTGGTACTTCTTCGCACCTGCCATGTTTGTTCAGCTGAGGGAATGCATGTGGGCTTGGGTCTGAAAGATGGAAGTTCTGTACCAGGAGCACGTACGCATGTGCCTATGGCTAGCTGAGGATGTACATGCTCCCAGGCAAAGCTGGCTGTAGTGCAAGGGCAGGTGCACTCAATTGCTAACGCAAAATAAACCCCTATTACACAGCACACAGCTTTCCCAGCAGGGAGCTCTGCAGCTCACAGAGGAGAGATGTTTCTCCAGGCTCCACGTTGCACCAGGCACCTCATCCTTCACAAAGATGGTACTGAAAGGAAGTAATTACGAAAGGCTCACTGTCAGTTTGAAATGATGCTCCCTGTGCTGGTGCCACCAAGGTGTTTCCTATTCAGTAGTCTCATTAATGAGGTGGATAATGGAATGGATTGAATTTATTAAACATGGGGATGGTAGAAGCTTGGGAGAAGCTGCAACACAGTGGAGTACAAGATGAAAGCTCAAGTTTATCATGACAAATTGGAGAAATGGTCCGAGAAAGGAAAAAAAAATCAATTAATTCACTAAAAGTAAGTGTGGAGTGCTACATTTAGAGTATTGTACAGAAATAATGAACCACACTAGTACCAGGTAAGAAATTAATTTCTCTGCAGTCATTCCAAACAAGAGGATCTGGTCCTTATAGTAGACTGAAAAAATGAGGCAATATTAGCTGCAGGGAAAAAAAAAAGGAAAGGAAAGGAAAGATCATGCCTTACTAACCTCAAACTGCTAATGATTCCAGGCCTTTTGTCCAGAAGATAGAGTTTTATTTGGGAAAGACTCTCATGTGTCACTGAAAACCTCCTTTGTTTGTGCTATTGATGGCACAGTAAGGGTGGTTTTCTAGAACATATGAGATGGACTGTAATACCCCACAAGAGACAAAGAATAGCAGTGAAAGATACTTGTAAGATAAAGGTGTTGAACAAAATTAGAAATTGCAATAACATTAGAAAAAAGACAAAAATAAGGAATGAGGGAACTATATATACATACAATGTTATTTTTATTCAGAAGCTCAGAAACACTTATTATAATAAAATATATGAAAAGCGTTGGAGTTTCCGGGATTTTTAAATAGCTTTTTCCATTAGTCAACTTATGGACAGAGTTTCCTTACATTTGGAAAGGAGACAGGGCTTAGTTGGATAAAGCAGACAGGCAAATGGACAATTTATCAAAATTCTATGCGCTCAACTAGATAAAATTTATTAATTTGTGACCTGGCTATTAAGAACTGTCAAGCCTCAAGTCAGATTGGCAATTCTCAAGTTTGAAAATGCAATTTGTAGTCTGCAACATTAAATTAAGAAGTCCCTCTTTGTGTCAGTCTTCACTAATGTTTGTAGATGTAGCAGGAACTTCTGGCATCAGTAAGCCTGCTTCTCAGTTATTATTCTTCTTGGCTTGCAACAAGGTTGAGAAGGAAGCAGAAATGCAAAGATATCTCTTCTGCTTGAGGTTTTTGATATACTGACACACAGCAGAGGGCTGTCTAAACCCCCAGTCAAACTCAAGGTCTGCCACGCTCACATTATGGTCCCTAGACAGAGCTCTGTTCCTCTAAGACAAGACCTGAGATGGTGACATGGGCATTTCTCTGCTGTCAGGGATGTCTCATATCCAGGGTGTAGAAATAGAGAGGCAAAACTTTCCTGCTGTTTGTTGTGAAGAGGTAAATAGCCATAGGTCCTCCAAATCCAGGCAGTTCCACAGGTACCGTGTACACTGCGTAAGGGCAAGCGTAAAGGAGGAAAGAGGGAGACTTTCTCCTGCATAACTTTGTGATGGGTCCTCCTATAAACTGGTGAGTTGTCTTTAATAAAGATTTGGGCCATCAATGGACTCATCAATTCCTTTTGCATAGTGGGCAAGTGATTTATCTCTAGGTATGCAGAGTAGGTAGAGAGTTGCAATATCAACATCACTTGCATCTGTAAGATTTGGAATTATGTTGCAAACATGTCCTAACCATGCTGGGTGTTAGTGTCAAGATTTACATGGATAATTTTAAAAAACCAAATTATTTTATTTTTATACACAAAAGATAGCAAACAAGGTGATAACAAGCACTTTTCTACAGTGTGCAAAACGTGGCATGGAAGCTCTAGATTGTGCTAGCTTTTGCAGGGACTGTGGGAGCTTTTAATACTTCACAGAAAGGGAAAACCCTCTGGTGTGTGCAAGGATGACTTCTACCTTGGTAATAATGGGTCTAGCCCTACCCAGTGCTTTATAAAATTCTCTAAAATCTTTTTAATCCATTTTGCCCTAACAGTGCTCTATATGTGTTTAACACACTTACTCAGTATCAGCTCAAATGCTTTTTAGCTGGTGAAGATCTCAGCATAAGTTTTTTGTTGGAGGTGTGTTTTCACTCATGTTTCCACATATGCTTGTGCAAATAGCAATGGAAGTTTAAGGGAAGACTGTTGCATAAGACAAGAATAAGAAATGTAAATTGTTCAATACTTAGATAATATTAGAAGTTACAAATACTCAATTGTTATACACTGACAAATAGAAAAATTAACTTGAAAAAATTGCTATAAGTTTATCCACCTGGAGCACAGACAATAATTTCAGAGGGAGGTTCTTTGCCAAAGAAACTGGTGCAACCACAGCAGTTTTAATAAAGCTCTTCCTGTTGGATCCAGCAGGCTTGATGTATACTGGAGGAAGTGGTGACGTAAAGAACAATTATTCTTAGTTTTTATGTAATTTCCTACATGAATATCTATATTCTATGTCCTCACACAGACAAGAAAACTCTGAAAATGAAAATGTGAAAATACACTCCTATAAACTTTTAATTCAATATATGAAACATCACCCTCACTTTTTTTTACCAGGCTGTTAAATATCTGATATGATATACAGATATATAAATGCATGTATATAATAATTAGGACAGTTGTCATTGAAATGTATTATCTGATTATAGTAAAAGTTAATTTCCAGGGAAAAATAATATTTAATATCATACTAGTTAAAATATGTAATGCAGTTTCCAAAAATAAACAGACACTGAATCTACAGGAAATTCTGAGTTAAGGCTTTCTCTCTCAATCTTTAGAAATTAGTTACTCTTTTATACATAAAATTCAATATTAGTATGAAAAGAAAAATTACATAGCAACCACAACTGAGACTGTATCAATTCTGTATTCTACTTTTCTTTACATGATTATACTTGGATGATTATGCCTAATCATTCCTAAAGTAATTCTCTCTTAAAAGTTATATTCTTAGGGAGCCTTTCAAAATTGCCTATGTAAAAATACTAAAAATATTCACCCAAAGAAATGGCTGTATCCAAATAATCCCACAAAGGGTAATAATGTATAAAATGGCTGGTGAAATCACAAGACTAATTTAAGAATTTTTTTCATAAAGATTAAAAAAGACACAGATAATTTACGTTTATTCTTTCAAATGTAGCCAATAATTTTATTTTTTACGTGATTGATGGCAATTTAAATGCCTTTTCTCAACTACCCATAATGAACTGTGTGATGTCTGGCTGTCCTTTGGATGAGTGGCCCAGAGGATGGGAAAGACTGAGCAGCAAAGCTTGAGCAGGAGGCAGAATCCCTGAGGAAACCTTGTCCTCTGAGGGGACAGTTCCTGATGACCTGCCGAAGAGCAAAGGCTGTAAAGTGGTGTTAGCAGAGTGCAAGGAGCTGCTGGACAGAGCTGGCAGAGGCATCGCAGAGTATGATCAAGAAGGCTTGAAAGTGGAGGGCCAGGAGGGAGGAGCAAGCAGAAGCAAGAGGGAGGAAAGAACAGGCTCTAGCAGCTCAAGGGACTAATAGAGCCATGCTGAGCTGCAGGGCAGCATCTGCACAAATCAGGCTGTCAGCAGTGGGCAAGTAGCCAGGAATGGGAAATGGTTATCAGACCTGAGTGACTGTGATGGATGATTTGAAAAGCACTTTGGAAGAAGATGCACTGTTCATCAGAAAACCTACTGTCCAGGACTACGGTACCCAGATATTGGGGGCACTACTCCCTGCAAACTGGGAATTGTTTGAACAATTGGTAGAACCCACAAGTGTGAGTTGGAGGGTGATCTATCACATCACAGCACTATGCAGCAATAAAACAATTCTGAAGACTATATGCTCCAAAGCTAGGAGTCAAATGGA
>WEKY01030962.1:116197-137649 GCA_013390045.1 Picathartes gymnocephalus
GTTACCATGGAAGCTAGTGTTGAGAAAAAAAAAAAAAAAATCACACAGAAAACTACCTACTTTCAAACAGTTTTGATTTTGAATCCATGTGAGAAAATCTATTCACTCTTTTGCCCATATTGATTTAGATCATCAGTAGCAGGTGGTAGGAATATAGAAATTTTTGTTATAAACTCTGTGTATAAAACTCTGATTTCAAGCACATTTTCTCCCATGCAGGCTCAGGAGTTATGACTACTTCAGAAATTTAGGTTTAATGAATGATGAAACATTTGGATGTCTGTATAGTCTATTGAAAAAGGCAAAAAGTAGCCTACTCTAATAATTATTCTTGAAGCCCAAAAATTGAAAATAATATTTTAAAGAAAGGATTCAGTTAAATTAAAATGAACATGGAGTGGAATAGGATGTAGTTGTATAAAACCCCAGGCTTTAACTGTGCCTCTTATGGCTCATTTCCTCAACAGAAAGGTAAGTGCTTTGTTCCATGGTAACTCATTATGTTTCCTATCTCCCTCTGTTTTTCTGGACTGTGAGTGTGATTAGTTGTGTTCTCCTATGCTGTTAGACACTGTAATATGCTGAGGATGGGAGGGTATGCAGGCAGAAGGTTGTTAATTGCCCACCTGATATTTTGACTGCCCTGTGAGGAACTGAGAGTAAATTGCTAGAAGGAAGCTAGTCACAGATATATAAAGACAGGCTGCAGGTATTTCTAAGTCTCACCCATGATGAAAACCCATCAGAAGAGAGATGGTGAGAAAAACCTTCCTCCCTGGGACAAGTGCCTTTTAGAAGCTGGCTAAGGAGTTAAGAGAGCCGTGATCTTACCCCCTGAAAATGCTGCTAATGGACATGGGATATGCTTGTAGCGCTCTGAAGCTGTTGCTTGCGGATTAGATTTAAATTATTATCCCCAGGACGAAGTGCAGACAAAATGTTTTCACTGGTTGGCCCTGTATACTATGGAGTCTTTCTTTTCCTTTCAGAAAGGCAAGGATCTTGTTGAGACCTTCAAGTGGCAGAAGCGTTTAAATGCCAGCTGGGAAAACATCTAAACATGAAGATCATATAGGCACCAGTTTAGTTTGTGATTTTAATGGAGTTTTCTCTGAATAGCCAAGAGAGAAATGTGATTTTCCACCTACTTTAATGAAGACAAGGAAATGGGGTGCAAGGTCATTTTTTCCTTAGCAAGGGAAGAAAATAGAAAATGTGAGAATCTTTGAAAAATCACACAGCTGACAGTGACATTGCTATTGTGCTGGCTCCCAGTCCAAGTAAGGTTCAATGTTGGCTTTATCAAGATAAGCAGCATGTGTTCCTTTGAGAGTGGAAGAGAAATAATAGGCCAAGTCATCTATATATCTAGCTTTGGACATACCTAAAGAGCATCAGGAAATTTTGCTTACACGGCTCTCATCGGAGTGCTTTAAGATTAGGATTATACCTTTTGGGATACGTCTTTATTAGATGGCAGTTATGACTCTTTGATGGATAAAATAGGTTAACTCTGTAGGGAGCACTTGTCTGTGCATATTGCTGATGCTGGTACGTTGAATACATGCTAAAGCACACACAGGGTGCACTGAAGTGCACAGCGCTCTGAAGCACATCTCATTCCCTTTAAAAGACTGGATCAGCCTCAAGTTTCACAGGGGGAAGAAAGATGTTTATCTGGGATAGGACCTGGGGAACATCTCATGGAGATTTTGACTGATGGGAGATATCCCTACTATCAGAACCCATGACTAGTCCATGGACAGCCCAAAGAGGACTAAAGACTGAGCAAGGCTCAGCAAGGTATGGGACGTGCCATCTGTGGGAGGTGGCTGTGGTACCTGAAAACAGCCCTGAAAATGTGAGCACTAAGCTGGAGTGCCAGAGGAGTTTTTAAATGTGATTCATTATCAACACCAGCATCAAAACAACACAGAACTGAATTTGAGGGTCATGGAGAAAACATGACCGATTTAGTAAACTGATAAATGTGAAGGAGGAAAATACTGTGGAAGGAAAGATCTCATTTGCTCATACAGAGCACAACTGGTTTTATTAAGATTATGAATATCAGTCATTATTTATTTATACATGTATTTTGCTAAAGGGTAAATTCAGACAAGTCAAGGTCTTCTTGTTACCATTAGTGGTACAATAATTGAAATATTTTGTTTTGCTTCTGTTTGCTGCCTGGATTATGTGGCAGAGAGCTGTATGCTTGTGCCAGGATGTTTGATGGGACATTGAATTAGCTCAGCATTACAAGACAGCACCGTTCTTAAATCTTTCTCCTTCCTTCAGTACTTCCTGCTACATTTGTCTGAATCTGCTCTTGCTCAAGGTATTGACACAGAAAGCAAGTTTTGCCAAGGTTATTTCTCTGCACCTAATAAATTCTAAACCCTCTAAATGCCTCATTCTTTAGGTGAGTTTTCTTTCTTCTGGTTTAAAGAGAAGAAAAAGCATTTCAGGAACAAGCTCTTTTCTTCTTGTTTGCTGTGGTATTAATTTCCTTCTCAGAATAAATCTTTTCCCTAATAGCACCATCCCACACAGGCCCTGCCAAAAGAAGTCTTCACCACTGTTGAAGATAGTGCATCTTGAAGGACTCAGTACCTCCTGCTATGTTTGGCACCTGCATGTCTAAGTAGAGAGGCTTGGGAATGTCTCAAGGAAAGGAGTTTCATTTGAATGTGCCCCTTCACAGGGTAAGTAGACCTGAGTACCAGAAAGCCAGCTCTGCCTATCCCAGAATCATTTCTGCAATAGCTGACTTCTTTGGGAAGAAGTTTGCTCCCATTTGAACTCTCATCTTGTTCAATTCAATTGAACTCCAGTTGATGGTACGGTAAGCTCAAATAAGATATAGCAGGTCACCAGTTTTGAACTAAAAAAAAGTTTTGTTCAGGTCTAAATTACAGTCCAAAGGAATAGACCTCAAAAATTTCCACTGATCTGGGTGTTCAGAAAATGTTGTTACAAGTGCTGCAACCTTCATCCACAGCCAGCATCATACATTAGCATCCATGGTCCATTTAATACCATTTTTTTCTCCACTTTCTTAAGGGATCACAGGAAAATGCTTCCCTTCCTTCCTTTCCCCTCTTGCAGTCTTGCAAGGTGAGACTCTACTCATCAATCAGATGAGCTACTGTTGTAAGTGTAGTCATATTCACCTTTAATAAAGCTATACCAATTCTACCAGGGACCTGTCTTCCAACTGCATTTAAATATTATAGATTTCTGCTGGAAACAGTGACTTTTGTCAGTGGAAAGTACAACTCTAACAGTTATCAGACTGTCCTTGACTTGGAGCTTGCTTTTTGGAACCGAGGGATTCTCAGGTCTCTCATATAATCCAAAACATTGGATTTTGGTGATGGAGAAACCATGACAAAAAATGGAAATAGGTGTAGCAGAGGGGTTGTTGCACACATGAAGACATGTTCCCATGAGCAAGGTCTGAGAAATATACATGCCTTGACTGACATCCCAACTAAAATGAAATCAATGGTAAAGTTACCTTTGTTTTCAGCAGGAGATGTTTTTCATTTCTGTCTGTTGTACATCATCCATTTCAGTCTTCACTACGCATTTTATTGCTGGTTTTACGTTAAGAGAATATGTGGCCAAGTTGTATATCCGTGTTTTTCAGCCTAGCCACACAAACTGTAGAAAAATCATTTTTGTAAAATGAAAAAATGTAAGTAGCCAACATATCTCAGGAAAGAGATGTTAAAATTGCATATTTAACATTACTGTTTAGTTAGCCAATCAGATTAATGTTTCTACAATGTTTTTACCTCCAAAAAAAGCCACACGACTCAGTTTAATACTGATCAAATATCATATTCCACAACAAATATCAATATGTGGACTGGAATCAACAAAAAGGATTAAGAGAGAGGATTGTGGTTCTGAAAATCCTGTGCACAACAGCGAGATTGTTCTCTCAGCAATTAACTTTAGCTGGAGTATGAGAAGACACAGAACTTACTCAGTGCGCTAAAAGCAAAAGTCCCCAGAGAGCAATGACAACTGCTGAAGATTAGAGTAAGTTTTGGGTCTTGTTTCCAAAAGCTCTAGTAAATTTTTGAGAGACACAGTTAAGCCTGACCTCTAAGACATTTTTTATGGCATTTTGATTGAAATCAGTGAAGTGTTACTGAGCCTGACCAGATGCCCAGATCTAATGCTGCAGAAGAAAGAATTGGGTTAAAGAACCTTGGGAACCATGAAAGGACCCTACTTTTAAGGAAGCTCCTTTTTTAAAGTGAAGTGTTCATGGGATGTCTGGGTTTTTCTGAATTCCTGATGAGAAACAGAAACCACCGCAGATCAGGCTATCAGAAGAGAAGTTGGCCCCATCACAGTCATCTGGGATTTTTCTCAAAAGGTCTAAATTAGGACAATTCAGTATCTACATAGGTCAGGAAGTGATGGGTCTGGTTGTGGAAGACAACAAGCAGCATCACGCTAAAAGAAGGATAGCATGAATTATTATTCATCTGCTTTGAGTAGAAGGGACTGGAGCAGAGAGCAAAGGGATCTATCATAGATTGTTTCTCTACCCTGTTCTTTTTCTCTTCTTAGTCTCCCAAATAATGTGCTCTTTGAATAAGCCTGTTTGAATCACTGCTTGTGAGCAGGGAGTATATTGCTCACTAAGTGTTCTGACAGTTTGATTTGGTTTCTCTCTGGTTTTGGATGGTGTCTCAAGATGATGTTAAAAGTGGACATCTAGATGCAGAACCTGGTGCTTGTTGCTGCCAGTTGGGGCTTGGAAAATGAGCTACCCAATTAAGCTGTATACATTAAATGAAGCTGTCACCAACATGCCAGCCAGCTATACTAAATGTCCAATTAGAAGTCCATCCAGTATCTTTAATTCCAAGGAATATTTTACAAACACATTCTAACACACAGGAAAGCATTTACTTACTGTAGTGAAGTCACCTCTGGGATACAACATAGGAGCTGTAACCATGTGAAACTGCAGGAGGAGAAAATATATCAGCAGCACACAGCTAATTCCTGTCATTTTCTACACAATACAATGCCAAAATTTCTACAGCTAAGCAAATAATATCAGACAACATTGTATGGCATCTCCTTCACGTGGGTGGCAACAAGCAGCATAGCAAAAGGGGTATTATAAATATTATGAATCTGTTTGAAAAAAAGTCTCTTGAGTTAATGTTCTGAAAGATATTAAGTTAATATGACAATTAAATTTTTTTGAATACCTTTACAGCATCTTGAGAAAGAACCAAGAAATTTTTTTTCTCATTTTTTCTATTTGTCATACACTGAGGTCTGCAGGCATTTAGAAATATCCTTGTAAATACTGATAGGTCTGAGTGAAGACTCTGTGGAAGCAAAGTTGCAAGTACAGCCCTGTGAAATCCTGTGTTGGTTTCACACAGGCTTTCTAGAGTGGTCCCACTGGTCTCAGGTCTGCATCTTCATCTGCAGGCTTCAAGTAGCCTCAGTAAAAATGAATTTTATTTGGGGCATTTTTCTCCCAACTTGCTATTGTCAACGCATATCCCAAAAAGCTCATTTCTACAGTTTACTTACTAGGACCTCTTAGGTTGTATCCAAGAGGCCTTTTAACCCTCTCTTCTCAGATCTTGTCACTTGTGAGATTTTCCCACAAATGACTGTCAGTCCCATCCTCGTGTGGCATCATGGGCTGGGGGGGACTGCTAGGCTTTACCCATAGCCCCAGAGCAACATCATTTGCTTCCTATTTCTCTGTAGGAAAAGCAGGCATGGGTCCTGCTGAAGAAGTGCCTGAGTTTCCACTGTTTAAAATCTCCCTCTGAGGTGAATATATTACTTTGGGTTATTTCTCTGGTTCTTCACTATCCATGAGTTGTGTAAAGTCAGTGAAGTCATTAAAGATAGTTTTTTTGCTAAAAGTCTCTAACTTTACAGTGTCCCAAACAGATTTGATGTAAATTTAAAGAAAATGGATAGTCAGTGATAAACACAGTCAGTAGTATAAATCAAATGACAGCTGTCTTTCATGCCCTTTGTTCGTATAAATGCTGGGTTGGGGAAAGGAAGGAAAAATTGTACTGTGATAGAATGGGTTTAGAACATCTTTCTTGATTAACACTCACGTATAAGTTGCATTTAGATAAAGTAGGCACTTGCCCTCTAAAAGCATGTGATCTCATTTTATACATTTATCAGCAGTACTGAAGCACAGTGTGTTTGCTGGAAGCCTTGAAAAGAGCCCCAGCTCTGGACTGAATGGCTGCTTTTGTCTCCTTCAGGAGCAGAAGGATTTTCCTTATCCAGGGGAAGAAAGAAGTCTTTTCAGAGAACAAGACTTTGCACCAGGTTCTCTGCCAGGAGTCATGGGGTTTTTGAACGGCCTGGAGAGGCCACATAGCAGGTGGTGAGGGCTGAGAAGGCAGGGCACCTCTCTGCAGCTCCAGGCACTGGCATCCACATTGCCATGCCAGACAAGCTCACCACAGGCAACAGGTTGTTCCCTCAGGGGACACAGCATCCTCCTTTGTTCCCTTCCCACTTCTTCCATTCACTTTCACCACCTGCTCCAAGCATCTCTGACAGCCCCAGTTTAACACACCTACACCAGTAAAGTCCCACTCTGCAGGCAAAAGAAGCAAATCTGAACTCTCTCCTGAGCCCAACTGCACTGCTTATTAATCAGCCAGACAGTTCATGTCTGAGAGACATAAGGGCATTCCTCTCAGGGGGAGAACATGCTGCTTCCAGGGAGATCTCTTCTACCATCTGCCCACATCAAATATAGGAAGCAGGATATTGGAAAGCACATTCAGCACAGATGTGTAACACGTGAAGGTCTGATGACTTCAGGGTATATTTGTCTTGTTTTCAGCCTCAGGAATCTAAACCAGAGACAGCCTTTCCTCCCCTCCCCATTGCCTCTCCGATGCAGATGTCAGTAGACACATACTGTGACACCTAAGTCAGATTTCAGTATGATTGTCAGTGGAGTTGCATTATGTTTTTCATTTGTTATTTGATTGTTTGCTTCTGCAAGGAAATAGTTTACATGGCAATTATGAGAAAGGCAACCATTATATAAACTGTGTTATTTTACCAAATTGAAATTCCCAGTCACCTGTGTGACTTGGCTGGGTCACTAAGCTCTTCATGCTCAGAAGGTGTATATCCTTAATGTATAATTTCTGTCAAATGTGTTTGGTAAAGTATTTCTAAATGACTTCTTTCTCCATGTTGCAAAGGGCCATAAAATATCAAGCATAGCAACGTCATGCAGTCATGGTAGGGTTGTCTCTGGGTTTGATGTACAGAGTGTAGCAGGTCTTTGTTAACTAATGCTAGTTTGGAAGAAGAATGAGGAGGACTTCCCTCTCTTATTAGGCCCTCCCTAGTCAAAGAGTAAAAAGCATCCATCAGACAATCCCTTCTTAGGCAGTGCTTAAGGAGAGGCACTTGGGCTCTGCTCACTTAGTCCACCACATCTGAGTCTGTGCACATTTACCTAGTGCAAATTGTTCCTCTTTTATCTTCTCTCAGACAGAGAGATTTTTTAAAAACAAATAAAGGAGAAAATAACACATTCTTCCACATAAACCTGTCCTGAAGAAGGCAAAACCCCAAATGACATGTAAAAACGTAAATTGTATTGTCAGATACACTTATAGAAGGAGCTCAATATGACAGTGCTAAGTATGGCACAAGCACTTGAACAAAATGTACCACGAAGACTAAATTTAAGCAAATATGAATGGAAGGGTTGGTTTGTTGGTTGTTTTTTTTTTTGGAAACATCTTGAACATGCTGGGTTTTCTTTGGTTAGCACCCACTGAATTAAAATATGTGGAAACTAACTGGGAAATACTGTCTTTCTATTATAGATTAAGCCCTCTTTTCCCTGTAATTAAAGAAAGTGCTTTTTCCACTTCAGCAATCCTTCAGCAAAAACAAAGATAGAACTCAATATTCTTGATAGATCTTGGATAAAATGAAGACAGGAAAGAAAACCTTTCAGACTGGTTTTATGGGCTGGAAAGAAACAGGACTGCATATCTTGGCTTACTTCAACTCTTAATGGCACATTGTAACCTCTGGCAGAGTCTGCTGAAGTCAATGGAGTTGCACCTGGGATTGGTACCAGAGCTCATGGTCTGAAACTGCCAGTAAATAAAAAGCCAGATCCATATTTTTTCACCATTTCATGTTAAACAACTTCTTGTATATGAAAATAGAAGAGGGAAGGAATATTACTCTTACACATTTTCCTGCAGGTTCCTACAAGCACAGAAACATTGTGGTTGGACAGATGTTCAGCATGGTCTCGCAGAAGAGGAGTGGTGAGGGGCTTCAGACCTTCACTGGGCAGAACAACTTGGCTATTTCTCACTCAGGGGCAGAGGGGAGCCAGGAACCAGAGTGCCTCTTTCATCATCTGCAGATGTGCACATGGTCACACAGTGAGCACACCCTTTCCAGCGGCTAGGACAATTTAGCTCACAGTGAATATGCACCAGCTGTACATGCAGTCTATTTTTGTACCCCTATCTCTAAAATGTTGGGGTTTCTTCAATATGATTTTTGGTTGACTGGCAAGGAAAGTGGCATTTGAGCTTCAAGAAAAGGATCAAGAATCCACAAAAGGAGTTTAACTTCCAAAGTTTGTATAATAGCAATACTCTGGACTTTTAGGGGGAAGTGTGCTATTACATTTCCAGAAATGTTGGGAGTGGCACATTGCCTCAAATAACTGTAAGAGGCAGCAGAACAAGAGTGAACTTTCAGCATCTGAGATTTATGTGTCAAAAATACCTCAGCCCCTGTACATGTTTTATGAGTGTTAAAATAGAAAGTACAGTGCCTGTGTGTCAGGTGGTGAACGAGCAATACTTCTGTAAGATTTAGCTCTTTGCAGGCAATTCCTGAAATTCCTTAAACCCCTGAAATTCTGAGTGATTGCTCCAGAGGGGTGTGAAATCTATATCTGGACTTCAGGCTGAGTTTCAGTTGTTGGCTGTAATTGCAGGGGAATTTTTGGTGCCAGAGAGATCCTAGGAGGCCATAGGGAAAAAGGAGAGAAAAGAAAAAGGCAGTTGTATTTTGAAGCACAGTTGTTTAATAAACATGTTTTTCCAATAAATAAGTCTGGGAACGTCTTCTGCTAAGCTGTGCCAGTGGCGGTAACCCTGCATTTACACGTGGAGGCTTGGCAGAATGATTGCTTGGCTCATCAGATATACAGTATAAAGTCTGTGAAATGCTGAACGTGCCAAAGTGAGAGGCAGACTCTGTCAGCTTTGCTCCCGATGAGTAGGAACGTGCTCTGTACCTGACTATTTGAGAAGGCAACTACTACACAACGGAAGAAAGTTGTCAGTGTTGACCAAAATAAGTATAGATTTTTTTTTTAACTGCTAATGTGGGCAGTTTTGTTAGAATGAAGAGGTTTTTCAATGTTCTTTGAAGACTCTTTCACTTCCATTTTGTTTCCCACGTCATTTCTTTCCCACGTCTGTCTCATTTTAAGCAAGAACCTGCTTGCTGCTAATCTTTTGCAGCCGTATTCTTAAACAACACTTGTCACAAGCATGCTGTTCTGGCTATATCAGTGCGCATGACCACGCAGAGATTCATTTTTAGAGCAGGATGGTACTCCAGGAGCTGTTCTTTCAGCTGTGTGTGTGGGCTTAGCAGAGAATATGCAGGCTAAAAGAGGAGGGAGGGCTCAATTAACTGCCTCCAGGGTTCTAAAGTACACCATGGCACCCATTTACAGCAAGTTTCTCTACAGTTAAAAAGGAAATATTTTCCACAGTTTTATTCAAGCTCTTGAGTAGAACTTTATGGAGAATTAGATCTGTGGTTCAGCATTTTAAATATCAATTTAAGTTCTAACTTTAACAACACAATATTAGGCTTATTTCTACTAAGATCTATAGCAGCTTTCCCTAGGACTCCTTTTTCCTGGTAAATGTAAAAGAGTGTTAAGAGAAAGCATCCTTCCTAAAAAATGTGTACTGCAGCTTCACCTGAGGAGCAGAGGTGGAAGGGGCAGAAGTCCACCCAGTCTGAGCAACTTCGTCATGAATGTGACTCATCCTTAGGATGTTAGGATGACTTTCTGGTCATACTTCAGAAAGGATGGAAATACAGCACTTTGAACAGCATTTATTTTTCCTTAATGGGATACATAGAAATAAACCAAGTTCAGGCTTCTTTTCTCTGGGTCCCAGGTGGAGAAGAGAAGATATCCACCTTTCCTTCTTCATCTCCCCTCTTTCCTTGGGAAACCAAAATCCAGTTAGGGTCAGTGCTGCAGCAAATGACGTTGACTTTTGCCAAATCTGCACATCAGGTTCCTTCACCTATACTTTTTCAGACAGCAACAGTTTCTCAAGTGTCTTTGCAAATGTGATGACATGCTCTTTTGTTTGTATGAGGTGATCAGCAGAGGAGACACCTCAGTTAATGATCGTCCACTTACTGCTGTGTTTAGGGGCTCACAGGTTTGGGCCATCTTCTGACTGCAACTCCTGCTGTGAAAAAAAAAAAAAAAAAAAAGGAGGCTTTTCTTGCATGTAGAAGTTTTAGTTATACTTTAGTTATATAACTAAAATCTCTCCTAGGATTGAAGGGCCTAGGAGATTCTTTATATTCCAAGAGCAAACACCACCACTATCATTATGAATTACTGTTCCTGATGAGTCTAATTCTTTTTACTGCCATTACAGCAGATGCTCACATATCTATCCTCAGTGGCCAAATCAATCTTTCCAAACTCCTAATAAATATTCCAGGAAGAATACTAGATTTTATAACAGCATTTCCTGGCCTTGGCAGGAGAAGATAGAGTTGCCCCTTCAAGCTGGTTTTTCACACAGCTTACCTGCAAAGCCTAAGGGACACCAGATAGGGATCCCATGCTGAACATTGCTGTTATACAGGCAGATACTCACAGTGACAGCATTTTTCCCTGTTAACAGCCTTCAGTACAATATTTTTCTCTCTGTGGCTATGTCTTTTCTTTCAGCTTCATCCATCTTCAAGTGCATGAGCTCTGTTGTGGTTAATTATAAATTTCAGGGACTTTTAGCATGGGGATTTTCTCAGAACACAAATCAAGTGAACAAACAGGCATCCCCTGACAGGACTTGGGAAATAGAAAGCCTAGTGAAATAAAAGATATGGGTTGCTCAAAACAGCAGTTCTTTAAAAGAAGTCAGATTTGTAATCTTCCAAAATAGGTAGATTATCTGCATATAGATTCCTTCTTACCTAATTGCTTTCTTGCTGTCATCTAGCAGGTTAGCAATCTTCAGCTGTTAATCATCACCAGTGTGTGTCCTAGAATGGCTGTTCCTAATATCCTGTCTCTTCCTGGAAATTCTGTTCTCTATGGTCTTGTTTTATTACATAACAGATTACAGAAAACTAGGAAAAAATTATTTCCCATAACCTTATGGCTTTGTGACATTAGCTTCTAGCCTTCCTGTAACTCTTCTGTATGCCTCTTGGATCTTATGTTTCCTCTGCTCTTATATTGGCTCCTCTATTCCATTGCCATGAGAAACAAGAGATCTTATAGGGTAAAACAGTGAATACACACTTATTCACTAGGAATGGACCTATGGACAGAGGGCAGGTACATGAAAATAGGCAGTATCTGTCCCAGAAGATTATCAGCCTGTGTTGGTGAGTCTGGAATAGAGTGGGACAGGTAAACCATGGAGTCATTTGGCCAGGGGAAGGCATTGCCAAGTGGCTGAGTCAAGCCCTGCTCTTAAGTGAGTTTATGGTTTCCTATGCACTAGACAGAATTGCCTCTGAAATGCTTGGAGATAAAATACATGGATGAATTGTTGCCTTTTGGGTCAATTTTTTGGTATGTATCTTCCGTGTTCTTCTGTTTTTAAGTGTTTTTCAAGGCTGCCTGCAGCCTTGAATTGGCTTTTTGGCATGGACAAGACTGAAATAAAGTTAAAAATATAATGAGATTCTGAAACAGCTGAGTTATTCTTAAGATATGCTCGTGTTAACTATCATTCCATTTATAGAACACTTGTAGGGATTAGCACACAGCACACCAAAAGAAGCATATATCTTATGAAACAATGTGCTTTAGGTCCCCATAGCTGCTGCTGGGAGATTTCCTCCCTCACTATCTTTTTCTTTTGCTGTACTTTCTTTCAGTCCAAAAGGGGGGGCTTTGTTGGTGCCAGTATTGTGTTCAGAAGTAATCTTTTCAGCAGGATTCTTTTTTCCTTTTCAGCAGGAAAGCACAGCTCGTACAGCAGGTGTGGTTTACAAAGGCATGACACTATGTGCAGCAAAAAACATCCGAGTCCCCTCTTCATATATCTTTAAAAAGAAGAAACATAATTGGAAAGCAGATAATTAATTCAAAGATTGACTAAGCCAGGTTGGATGGGCTCTTGGTCTAGTAGAAGGTATCCTTCCTCATGGTAGGGGAATTGGAACTTGATGGTCTTTAAGGTCCTTTCCAACCCAAATCATTCTGTGATTCTATGACTTCTGGCCACTGTTAATATGTACCAAGGCCTGTGCATCTGGAAAGTCCATCCAGTTTTGGATGTGGGGCAGCTAGATAAGTACAAGACCATAATGTATATCCAGTGGCAACTCATAAAGGCAACTCTAAGTACCAGTTGCAATACAATGCAATTTTAGGAATACTTTTAAGTTACCAGTGGCCCAAAATAAATCGCAACTCCAATTTAAATATACAGGTTTCTAATGAGATATAGAGACTTTCTTGTCTAAGAATGAGATCCACAAAAGGCAGCATACTTAGTGGGGAGCAGGACCTGAAACAAGAGAAGTGGGAAATGACACAGAGGAGGTAGCAGTTGTGCCTTTCAATTCATAAAATGAAGAAAAAAGCCAGTCTGAAATAGCATAAACCAACAATAGGTTACTAATTCCAAAACATTCTCAGCATCCAAAGCCATTAAATGGGGGCCATTCTGAGCCTTTATGGTCTCAGTCTGTTGCTGATCATAATCCTCTTCCTTGTATTCATCTTCCAAGAATAATGGTCCTCTTCTGTGCATTAGAGTCTGAACTCTAAGAGGATGTATTGCCAAATCTTGTGGGGCAAGAGCCCTCTTTCCTTGAAGAAGCACAGCTCCTTATACTCCTCAGTAAAGCTACAGAGGTCAGTAGAATAAAGGTCAGGCTCCCATGTTTCCCTAGGCCCAGAGTAAAGCCCACTGCCTGCAAATGAACTTTTCCACACCAGTATAACAATGGGGAGGATAGGTTATATATACATCAAGTGTCCTATCTAAGCAGATAATTAAATTTTTAAAAATGATAACAATAACATCTGTATTTTTAAACCAGTAGATTGTGTGTGGCTTGAAAATTTTTTCATTCAGTTATTCACGGCAAAATAATGATTACACAGCAGATAAAGGCAAGCAGGAAGCTGTAAGTAATGGATGCCTAAAAAAGCTGTCTTAAAAACAAGTGTAGCTGTGAGGAACAATTGGCAGACTGTTGGGACTTTTATGGATAATTACATTACACAGGCTCTCATAATGTCAGATGCAATATAATAAATAGGCTGCTCACTTTGGTGTTCCCTATAGTCAGCTAGAGCTATCTGGGAGGCAACTCTTCATTTCTCTGGTTTGTGTGAAAATTATGCCTTTTTGTGAGGGGCTCCTCACTTTGCAGAACACCACACCGCCCAGCAGTTTCTTGTCGCAGCTGTAGGGGGGGGGGGCCAAACTGTCAGTATGGGAACACTGGTGCTTGTGTTGTCTTGCTCAGCTCTAACTCTTGAGCTCCTCCAAAGCCCTGAGCTTGCCACAGTGGTGCTTGCTTAGGATGGACCCTACACTTGAAGGTCTTAAACACATCAGTCACCATCTCTCACCCTGTGGCTGCCCTCTGTGGCTGGTGGTGCTCTGCACCTTGAAGAAGGAACAAAGGATCTCTCAAGACTGGGTATCTACTTTGTTATTTTCATGTGGAACCTGCTGGGATTTTTTGCAGGGGGAGAGGTGGTTTGTTTTTTGGGTGTTGGTTGCGGGGGGGGGGGGGTGTGTTTATTTTGTTTTGAGATTTTTATAATTGTTTTTGGGTTTTGGTTGTTGTTTGCTTTAGGTGATTTTTTCATTTGTTTGTTGTGGGTTTTTGGTTGGTTGGTTTTTGGTGGATTTTTTGGTTGTTTTGTTTTAGTTTGGTTTTTTTTGTTGGTTGGTTAGTTGGTTGGTTTGGGGGTTTTTTTAACAGTATAGGAATATTAGTCAGAAAAAAAAAAAAAAAGAGACATACATATGGAACTTATTTTGCCCTGCAGACAGAATTTGGGAGCAGAGGTTGGGGTAGATTTTCTCTACACTGCTTCCTGTTCACACAAGACAGAGATGGCAAACTGACAAGCACCACTTGCATGGTCTTTTTGTCCCAGCGTCTCTAACATGGTATGTCATCATGAGGTGGAGGATCAGCTCTTTCCTATCAAGTGTCTCCACCTCTTTGAAATGATCCTGCTGATTCTGATGGATTAGAAATAAGATGGACACTTAAGCATGGAGTATTTCACTGCATTTATGGACACAGCTTGAAACAAGTGGATTTTTCAAGAAGTGGGGTGAGGACAGTACTGGTGAGGTTTTATAAATTTGGGCTTTTTTTTCCCTTGCATATTTTTATTTCTCCCTCACCTGCCCCCATCCCAAATCTACAAGCCAAGTACCGGTGCATAGGATAGAGAAACGTCCCAGTTTGCTCAATATTTACCAGGAACAGAATCTTGCTCTAGGCATTTCTGGTTGTCATCTGAGGCAGAGAGCAAAATAAATGCAGCCATCTTTCAGAGTCTGCTTGAGGAGCCAGTCATTTTATGCTGTAATGACATGTGCATTTAATAAAGATATAGAGTATTCCAAGGAGAGTAAAATTGCACTCTTATCTTAGAGACATATAGACATTAAGAATGAAGATTTCATTTAATTGTGGCTTGCTGCTGTGCACAATTTACCAAAATGGCAGTAAACTGCTATTGAACTGTAACATCTAAAGATGTCTAAGTGCTTGGATAATAATTTGTGGTTTTTTTCTCCTTTGGAAGATAGTAATAAAATAGCTAAAAAATAGGAAGAAAATATTGCATCGAGGCCTGCAAAGCAAAGAGGGAAGTACTCACATACTCAAGGGCTCTAATACAAACATCATCCCCAAGAGAGCCACTCCTTAACTCCCTTACCTTTACCATTACAAATAAATAAAATGATTGGCTTGTATCCCAGAGAGATGCAGTCCAGCAGTACTGGTGCTTTTGTAAGTTTGTGAGCCCTTTAAGAAAGTTCCCATAGGTAAACTGTGGGCTTAGCCTTCCTTAGTTGGATTTTACAGGTCTCTTAAAAGTAGTGTGTGATCCCTTCTTCTTCCTGGCCCCAATTCCACAGCCTGAGGTAAAACCCAATGGCTGCAGTTGCAAAGGATTTGTGTCCAGAGTTGTATACTTTTATTGTCACTTAATGCAACTCTTGGCTCTGCTTGGGTGGCACAGGGAGCTCCATTTGATCCCTGCCCATTACTGGAATCCCTTGGGAATCAGACCTACACCCACTGACCTGCCTATGATGATTATCTGGCTGTGACACCCGAGCCCTATGGGACTGGACTTACAGAAGCAGTTCCATGTCTTAAGTGTCTCCTGTGGGGCCTTTGGTTCAAAATGACCAAGACAAGATGTAAGTTGATGGTGCTGACAGGGCTCTGTTTGAGTACAAAATGTGAAAGAGGCACTTCACATCCTGGCATAGCAAAGAAAGCCTCAGCTGATGATGAGAAGGCATGGCATCCAAGTAACTGGGCAGCACTGGCCTCCTCAGTAACAGAGGGGTACCTCAGTAAAGAGTGGTAGCTCCAAGATAGGAGTGGGAGAAGATCCAAGCAGGCACTCAGGAGAGGAGTTTGGGAGGAGCACAGACAGCAGAAAAAAAGTGGCAGAAACCAAAAGGAAGATTCCGTAAAAAATGGAGTGCTGAGTTTATTCAGACTTTTCTTATATATGAGTGTTTTTGTTTCTTTGGTATGGGTCTTTTTGGTTTTTGGGGTTTTTTGTTTGTTTGTTTTGGGTTTTGTTTTTTGGTTTTTTTTTTTTTTTTTGGTTTGGTTTGGTTTGGTTTGGTTTATTTTGGTTTGGTTTGGGTTTTTTGGTGGATTTGATGCAATCTGTGGTAATATTTTTGTCCACTGGGCATGGCAAGCCTTAGTCCTAGCTGCAGAGATTTTATTAGGCTAAGCAATGGGCTCCTGTTCCTTGGATGGGTAGATGAAGGATACCCAGCAGTCAGCTGTCTGCTGGGATGAAGCATGGCGAGCAGAGGTTTTATAAATTGCAGTGTTACAGCATCAGTGTTGACCTACCTGCTTACAGTGACAAAGAAAATTGGCACCTGGGTAATGTTTATCAAAGGTATTGTGTTGAAGCACAACCTCAGGATTGTGGATTATTCTTATTAATAGAAAGTTTAATCTACCTCTAGGAGATAACAAATAAGTAAAGTTCATAGCTATTATTACCTCCGGATACATTCAGTGTGAGTATTTCACACTGAAAATTATCTTGCATTCATGTAAATTACATTGACTAGAAAATACTAATGCTCTCTCCAAGATAACAAATGTAAATGTAAAATATTCTAATCTAGTGGTGCTAATGTGTCTAGGGAAGGTTTATTACACTATGAAATTTAGATGAATCACAGAAGTGGAATGTTGGATGAAGTTACCTGGTAGTGATGTCTTCAGCTGTGTGCCCAGGCAGGTGGATGGCAAACTGCAGGAATTAAGAATTCACTCTGCCACAAGAATCCCTCTTTCAGCCATCATGCAGAGACAGAACTGTCCACTTTCCTCTGGATTTGCCAGTGGGATCAAGGAAACACAATTAATTCTTTTTTTCTTTTTAATTTCTCCTTACCTTCGGAATTTCATTTTGTGTATTTGTTTTGCTGTTTGTATTGAGTTACTCATCTCTGACACATCTGCTAGCAAGGAATGAATAAATAAAGCCAAACGAGCTGATTGAGTTGTCTGAAGAATAGTGTGAAATTTACTTGAAAAATCATTCAGCAGTTGTTTGAGACAACAAAGAAAACTGAGAAAAGTCAGTTGCATATTTACAGAGGTATTGTCAGCATCTTTCAGATCGGTCTGTAGAGACTCTCCCATTTTGCCCACATGAAAGTGGGAGAGCTTGTAATTTCTGCCAGGCAGCTGTGCAACCATCCATTACCCAGGAAGGCTGCTCCAGAGGTCAGTGGAAAGTTTTAAAAATTATTTTTATTAGCTTAACATGCTACTTTCTAAAATGAGTTTTTCACTTAGTTTACCCCAGGGCCTGAGAGTTCAGAGCTCACAATCCCTGGCCACATTGCAAAGTGAAATAATGCCCTGCCAGACAGCTGAAACTGTTTCTTTATGTTTCTCGTGGAGGTGAAAGGTGCTAGGCTGGCATTCTCGGACAAGGAAGCCCTTCGACAGTTTGTGTTGGTTCACTACAAGGTTTCATACCAGATTCACCAATGAACCATGTTACTGGCCAAAGGCGCTATCCCAGAGGTGCCTAAGTAACTCTGTCAGCTGCAGGTTACTCAGTCCTTTGCCACCTGGAAACTGTAATTTCTGGTCATACCTTTTATATAGTAGTCAGCATCTGCCCAGAACTGCACTGACCCCATTAGGTATTTCACACAGACCCCAAGCAGCTGTCAGATGGTGACCATGTACAGCCACTGCTGAGCTTGACCAGACTTGAGACAATAACCTTGAGAGCTAAGGCTCAGTATGGATTTGCAGCCCTGGTGCACAGGAGACAAAAATATCGAGAGCGATAGAAGAAAACTACTTTTAGGTAAGAATGAAAGGCAAGTGCTATGAAGAATGAAAACATTGATTTCACTTCTAAGTGTTCACTTAGAAAAAATGAATGTTCCCCTCTCTTATATGATCTTCAAAAAGTCATGATTTTCTGAGCTTGGCCTTGTATCAGAAGATACAATATTTGAATTTTTATATCAGCAAAATGGCAAAGAACAAGGACTGAATCTTGGCCTGTTGAAGTCAATGGAGTTTTGCCATTGACATTCAGTTGAGACAATTTTCTTCCTCAGGCACATTATGGATCAAGAATAAAGCATTAGTCCTATGATTTAATTTTTTTTTTTAGTCATCTGCAGTTCAGAAAATATATTTATCAATCTGGGACTTTAACCAAAAGGAAGAGTTTTACAAGCAACTAAAGTATGTTCTTTCAAGATTTACAAAATGAATAAACTAGCAAACCCAGTATTTATCCGTGAATAACTTCAGCTAGAAAAAAGGATGAAACTGAAAAACAGAACAGACATTATTTAAAGGATTTGTCCACAATTTTTTTTAAACACCAGGAAAAACTTGCTTTAACAGCAATAATGTTTTCAGGGTTATTTATATGGGTTTCTTTCTGAAAAAGCTGACTCTTGCAGCAGACATATATAAAAGAAATAAAAATAACTTTTTATTTCTTTACCTTTTAATCTTTATATTACTTTTTGCCTTGAATCATCAGTCTATCCTTCAAACTTTTTTGATGCCATTAACAGTGGAGAAGAATGAAAATATGGTTCTTGAATATTATGTTCGTTCTTAAGAGCATATTTTTTCAAATATGTTGTATTGCATGACTATTTTTCAGTCTTAGGCTCTTCACAGATACCATTTACTTTGAAGAAGCCTCTAATCTTTTCTTCTCTCATTTTCTCTCTTTTACTATTTTGACTTCAGAGAGGGAAAGAGGTTTCTTCTCGCACATTTTCCTTGACTGACCCATGAAAATGATGTATGATAGAAGCTTTAAAAAAAATATGTCTGTTAGTGCCTTTGAACATTAGTCTCTTTGTTCTTATGGCTGATATTTTTGTTGCAGAGCCATGATCTGTTACGTGTGTTTATTTTAAAGGTTCAGTTACCTTCCCTTATTCCCCTGCAATTCTCAAAGTCTGTAGTAGAAGCACCAACTTGAAGAGTGGGCCCATGAGGACCTCAGGAAGTTCATCAAATCCAAGTGCAAGGTGCTGCAGTTGGGTCAGGGTAATCCCAGACATAAGCAAGGACTGGGAGAAGAACTCACTGGGAGCATCCCTGAAGAGAAGGGACTGGGTGTTCTTGTGGATGAAAGGTTGGGCATGATCCAACAGTGTGTGCTCATAGAGCAAATGGCCAACTGCATGCCAGGCCAGATCAAAAGCAGCACGGCTAGCGGGCCCAGGGAGGTGATTCTCCCCCACTCCTCTGCCCTTGTGATACCCCACCAGGAGTACGGCATCCAGCTCTGGGGTGCTCGGCACAAGAAAAGTGAGGATCTGTTAGAGTGGGTCCAGAGGAGTGTGACAAAGATATTCTGAGGGCTGGAGTGCCTCTCCTATGAAGACAAGCTAAGGGAGCTGAGGTTGTTCAGCCTGGAGAAGAGAAGGCAGCAGGGAGACCTGATTTTGGCCTTCCAGAACTTAAAGGGAGCTTATAAAAGAGAGGGGAAGGGACATTTTATATGGGCAGGTAGTGATACGATAAGGGGGAACAGTTTTAAACTAAAAGATGAGAGATTTGGAGAGGAAAAGAGATCCACCATTACCTGTAAGTTTTCAAATACGAACAAATAAGGTAAGTAGAGTAGACAAATTCTCATCTGATCGCAGTATGTATAAATTTAAGTCTTCTTAGGGCAGTTATCGAAACAGTCTTTGGTTCACCGCAAAGACTGTTTTACATATAGGAACTCTATGAATACTTGTTATATATTGTGCTTTTCAGTCATCTTCAAATCACCATCAGCTGATGTTTCGAAAAGGATGTTACCACATCATATTTACTTACAGTCAATTTAATTTTAATAGAATCCATACATTCCTTGAAACAGTTTTTATTGCATTTGATAATCATCTGTCTTGAGAAGCATCTAGTCTATTGATCTTAAGAAATCCTTTGATATTAGTAAGATTCAACACCAATAGGGACCCAACACCTGAAATTCACAATTTTGATACCTATTGATAGGCACTGATACCTTTCAAACTTGATAGGCTACACCTGTAGGACATAGAATCAGAGAACATAGAATCATAGAATGTTAAGGGTTGGAAGGGAGCTTAAAGATCAATTAGTCCCATCCCCTCTGCCTGTGGGCAGGGACGCCTCCCACTTGACCAAGGTTGCTCAAGACCCCATCCAAACAAGCTTTAAACACTGCCAGGAGAGGAGCATCCCCAACCTCCCTGGGCAATCTGTTCCAGTGTCTAACCACCCTCACAGTAAAGAATTTTTTCCTAAATTTCCCCTCTTTTAGTTTGTACCCATTACTCCTTGTCCTATCACTGACAAAGAGCCTACTTACGGCTTCCCTGTAGGCCCCCTTCAGATACTGGAAGGCTGCTATGATGTCTCCACACAACCTTCTCTTCTCTAGGCTGAACAGCTCCAATTTTGTCAGCCTGTCTTTTTAAGGGAGGTGCTCTTACCAATTTTGTGTCCCTTCTCTGGACTTATTCAACAGTTCCGTGTCCTTCTTATGCTGGAGGCACCAGAACTGTGTGCAGTACTCCAGGCAGCGTCTCACAAGAGCAGAATAGAGGGGCAGGATCTCCTCCTTTGATCTCCTGGCCAGGCTGCTTTTGATGCAGTCCAGGATGTGGTTGGCTTTCTGGGCTGTGAGCACACTGCTGGATCATTGTCTTAAGCTGCAATGCAAGATGTAACAAAAAGTCTGTATTCTATTACCATCTGTTAAAACCAGGTGGGGCAGTGTTCTTTATCTCTCCCACACCCACCCTTCCCTCCAGGGAGATAACTTCTGTTCATGGGCCAGTGAGTCTCACTGCATGACTGGTAAAATTACATCTTTCCATGGGGAGATGCTCCACTCAGGGGGGAGGAGCCAAGCATCCCTACCTGGATATAATGTGAGACTCAGAAAATCACAGGCAGCCTTTTCCACTGGATTCCCAGAGGAAGACTGGGCCCTTCTACACTACCACTGGACCTCCAGAGGAAAATTACACCCTTCTACAGGATCACTGCTTCAACAGAACCACATCTGTCACTCCAGGAGGACTGCAGCCACCATCTAATGGGACTGCTACCAACACCCTGACTGACAGGGTGTCAGGTTGTATTCTGACTCTGTCAGTGTTTTGTACTACTGCATTTTATTTTAATTTTCCTATTAAANGCCAACTGCATGCCAGGCCAGATCAAAAGCAGCACGGCTAGCGGGCCCAGGGAGGTGATTCTCCCCCACTCCTCTGCCCTTGTGATACCCCACCAGGAGTACGGCATCCAGCTCTGGGGTGCTCGGCACAAGAAAAGTGAGGATCTGTTAGAGTGGGTCCAGAGGAGTGTGACAAAGATATTCTGAGGGCTGGAGTGCCTCTCCTATG
>WEKY01030963.1:0-44949 GCA_013390045.1 Picathartes gymnocephalus
AGCCACAGAGGAAACCCTGTGGCCATTTATCTATGGACAAAATTTAAGTCAGATGCAAATGATCACCAATTGAACATTTCTCAAAATGTCCAGTGCCCCTATTTTTCAAAATCTCTAGGTAGCAACTCCCACTAAAAGTCAAAGATATTCTGATTAATAGTTTCACTTAATTGTTTAACCATTTCACTGGTTAAAATGACCTTCTATCCATTTTGAGGCTTCTATCCAGAGCAAAGTTCACCGGTAATTAAATCCTCACTAAAGCACATCAGTTTATGTACCCTTATGCTTTTTGTGTCCCTGCTGCCTCTGCTCTGACTTCCAGCCAGTTGCCCCTCTCTGGCTAAGGGCACACACTCTTTATTTGATCCCAGAGGCTGCCTGGCAAGAACACGGGCTCCTTTGCCACTCAGAGCCACAAAGAGATGAGGAGAAAGGTCTTTTTGGGACAGTCTGCCTTTTTGCCCATCCTCCCCATCCCACCAGAGTTCTGCCTGCTAAACTGCTGAAAATGGTCAGCCACCAGCCGAGTGATCCAAAAAAGATACCTGTCCAGTTGCAATGACAAAGATGGACATTTAAGTCCACTATCTGTTGTATTTTATGAGAGGGAAAGGAAGATCTATGTCCCCAGCAAATGTGAGCTCTGACTGGAAAAGACATTGAAAAATATTATAGATTTGCAATGTCATTTCATAAGTCAGACAAAAATGTGGTATAATAAATACCTGCTCTCATCCTCCTTCACTGAAGCTGTTTTTCATTTTGATTGGTGATTTTAAAAAGCTCATTTCTTAGTTCTCTATTTTACCTCTAGGAAGGTTTTCCATTATGCAATTCCTATAAATATATGAAAACAGAGGTCACAATAAACCAATATATTTACTGAGACTAGAACATTCTTTCTTCTCATATGAAATGATGCTGGTGTTATAAACAGCTGAAAATATTTTACTGAGGTATCAACAGCCTCAGGGTTGTATTAATAACAGGCTTCTTAGACTGTGAAATGTCTCTTGGCTTTTCTCCAGGGTGTTTAAACTAATACACTGCTAAGAATAAGGGAATGATTTTACTTTTACTCTCACTTTGAGACTTTCAAATTTTCATTGACTTTACAGATATCTGTGCTGCCTTGCAGTTGTGTAAGTGAGGCAAGCATCAAGCCAGAGTCCACACATAGCAGGTCTGAAAGATGAACTGGAAGTAGTGTTTTTGAAGGGAGGATTAGGCAACTTATTACATGATGATGAAATCTGCATCCTAACTCTAAGACTTTTCCCTTCTTTTTTTTGGCACCCATGTAAATTTTGTTCCTTCAACCTGACATTTAAGAATTCTGAATAAATTAAGCAAAAAGCAAACCAGAAGAAAACAAATAAGTCACAAAATTTATATAGATCTTTCCTTGTGTTCTGAGCTTGGTAGCAACCATTGATGTATTGCTCAAAACCAGATTGGTTTTGTGAGTTGTTTTAATTCAGGAAAGGGAAATCTGCCCAATTATCTTTTTTATATTATATACAAATTAGAGGGTATAGGATAATCAGACAGCTTTGAAAAGGATTTTGTGGTTCAAAAGGTTAAAAGAAGTAAAAAGGGATTGCTTAAGCCATGAAATATAACTAAAAAATCAGTCCCTCAAAAGTTCAGATAGAGTGTCTAAAGGTGTCCTCAAAAGTGACACATACCAACGCTCTAAACCTAATCTACAATCTTTATTGGAAGCCTTAACTGCTTGTTTTGATATATGCATGATTGTGCCTCTGAAGTGACCAGAGATTGTTGCACAGCCAAATGAAAGCATGGCTGCTGGCCACACAATGCCTTTGGGAACCGAAGTTATCTGGCTGCCAAAACAGAGGAACATAAAATAAATAGTGACGAAAATAAGTTGGTCATCTAGATCAATCCCTTGCTCAAGCTGCGGGGAAGTTCCAATCACATTTCTTTCACTTTTTCAAGCAAATTGGCTCAGCGTTTTGTGACTGGCTTTGCAATGTGATTGTTGTTTGCCACTTCAGTCCAGTCACTCTGTAAAACAATTAGTCCACTTGTGAAAAGAATGCTAGCTGTATCTGAGTGTAAGGCATTGACCTGGAAGTAGTCTTGGAAGTGGAACTCACTGGTGTCCATGCCCGCAGAAGGAAGCTCTTTAGAGATGTTTATTGACAGATAACAGATGTGTAATATTGCAGAAGAAGAATCCTGTGTTTTGCGAAATTCAGGACTGAGAGGGGAATCAGCATCCTGCCCTATAACATCCCAACCAAGATAATACTCTCAGGACTAACAGCGCCCTCAGAAGCCCTGCACTGCAAATGCTGCCAAGCTCTGTGAGCTAAAACTAACATCACAGAAGAAGAAGGCATCTTAACTGCTCTTCCCTGCAAGAACTGAAAATGCAGTGGAAGACTGAAAAGGATGAAGGAGGGATGGTATCACTGAACACTTGAAAAGACTTGACAATAGTGGGGAAACACTGAAAATTAATACTACCAGAATATCAAACCTATTAATCTTTCAGCTTCCCTTGGCATTTTCAATGACAATTCTTCAGCTAGAAGGTGAACTGTATTGTACTGCTCTGGAGTCACAGATCATTTGAGCAGCTTCAGTCTGGGCAATGTTTGTTTGTGATTAGTTTTACAAGAGTGCATGTAATAATTTAAAATTGAGTACATGGAGCATACTTTTGATAATCACATGTTCTCTCTAGTCATGCTTGAATTTATATTCCCAATTATCTTTATCAACAAACATTTCCAGATTGATTCTGACTTATCTATTAAAATATACTCGATGCTAATCAAAACAGTGTGTAACCTACTAATCATGCTTTCATCTGCTACTAGCTCCATGGGGATGGCAAAATTATGGGGAAAAAATCAAATTTAAACTGCATGGTTATTTAACCTGGTATTTGTTGGTGGGCATATCGCCCTGGAAGTGTTCAAAAGACATGTAGATGTGGTACCTGGGGACTTTTGTGGTAAGCATGGTGAGGCTGGGTTAGTGGCTGGCCTCGAGGATCTTATAGGTCTTTTCCAAATTTTATGATTCTATGACTTAATTCTATGTTTCCATGTTTGTTCTAAAGGGCAGGAAAAATAGTATGCTTAGGAGGCTTGGAGAGAAGTTACCAGATGCTCCAAAACTGTGGCCAGGTTTCCAAATATTTGCACATGATAAAGGGTAGACAAAGGCTCTTGCAAGACATGTTGCAAAGTGCTTTTTCTAAGTAGGACTTAAACAATTAATTTCAATTTGCACTCAGGAAACAATTGCATGTCAATCAGAAAGCAGCAAATGCAAGACTGTTTTCCTGTGCAATAAGCCGAAAAAATCACAAGTTTTTTTCACTTGAAAACATTTGCTACCATTCTGAAGTTGCTGTTTTGTCTTACTGAATTATTTAACTGTTATTGACTTCCATGCTGGTAGCACCCAGATGCTTGGAGATGTCTCAAGCAGTGATTGAATACACGATTATGCACATTCTCCAAAACATAATCGTACCTGAAATGTTCCAGTGTCAGTTAACAAGGCAAGATATACCTTTTTATACTATATTTACCTTTTTATATTATATTTACCTTTTTATGTTATTTTTACTCCTCGGAATCGGAATTAAGATCTGGAAAGATCAGGGCTGTTACAAGTCCTGCAACTAACCATGAACAAGCAGGCAGAAATCTCCTGTTTTCAGAGGGACTTATGTGCACACTGCACAGGCCTGCACGCAGCAGGGCTGCAAGACCAAGTCCCAGTTTATCACTTAATGGCACTCCAAGACTCTGTGCACACAGGGTAAGCCCAGCAAGACCAGTTAATTAAAGGGACTGACAAAGACATGAGAGACATTCATAACAGAATCATACAATCATAAAATAAGCTGAGTTGGAAGAGACCCTCAATGGTAATTGAGTCCAACTCCTGACCCTGTGTACAACACTCCAACAGTCACATCATACGCTGAGAGCATTGTCCAGACATTTCTTGAATTGTGTCCAAGGCTGGGTGCTGTGACCACTTCCCTGGGGAGCCTGTTCCAGTGCCCAGCCATCCTCAGAGTGAAGAACATTTTTCTAATATCCAGCCTAACCCTCCCCTGACACAGCTTCAGGCCATTCCCTTGGGTGCTGTCACTGGTCACCAGAGTGGAGAGATCAGTGCCTGCCCCTCCTCTTCCCCTCACAAGGAAGTTGAAGACTGGGATGAGGTTTCCCCTCAGTCTCCTCTTCTCCAGGCTGAACAGACCAAGTGACCTCAGCTACTTTTCATACAGCTTCCCCTCAAAGTGAGTTACCATTCTCAAGGCCCTCCTTTGCATGTTTCCCAATATCTTAATGTCTTTTTTATACTGTGGTGCCCAAACCTGCACACAGGACTCAATTTTTCAGCGTTTTATTTGGATTGCTTTATTTGTTGTTTTTTTGGTTGCTTTTTTCATTTAGCCACACATGTCTCACTAGTTAAAATACTAAACTTCTGCAATAACTGCATGGGGCTTGTTGAAGACATTATATATTGGGAAAGTGATAGCTTTCAAAAAGTATTAATCAATCAGTAGGGAAACAGCAGGGTGAAGGAGTGTAATAGAGTTTCTCCAAATATTCTCATACCTAGGTACAGCTTGTGTTGGAATCAAAGATCAAATAACTTTTTCTTATAGTAATCACCAGCTGCAGTGGAAGCACAGAACAGAGGAATTTGCTCCTTAGATCCATATTTCTAAAGGCCCCTAGGCTGTTTCACAATTGCTGCTGATCATCGGTGCACTCAAACTCTGGTTTGCTGCTGTTTACATAGAGAGAATGCGAAACATGTTGAGGTAAGAACCTCCTTCTAACAAATTTATTGTCTCATTAAAGGGTGAGAAGGTAGGATTCTACCCAGGGAAAAAATCCTAACCCTCAGATATTAGCTATAGCCATATAGGAAATTATTCTTACAGCTATAGTCATATGAAAAGTTAATCTCTCTATTCTTGCCCCACAGTAAATGAAGAGGGAGAACTTCAGAATATCAGGTACCTCCCTGAAAAGTATCTCACTTCTCCACAGATGCAGGCATAAGCCTTGTGGATACATCCCTACATGTTGTTAGAAATAAGAGATTTTGATTTATAGCTGTTTGTTTGAATCTATTTTGTTCAAGACACTAAAGTTTTGTAGAAGTGAGGCTACTTATTTGCATCAAACAATTAAGTATAAAGTTCAGTGCAGTGTGTACAGCTATTTCTAGGAAACAGGTACATCAGATTTTTTTTCATAGAAAGCGCTGAAATTTTATGACATACTCCTGAAAAAAAATTATGGAAGACACTAAAAAAAATCAGAAGAGAGATAGAATCTTAGTGTGGATGGTGATGAATAAGGGTAGAAAATCTACATATTCAGTTTCCAGAAGTGCTGTGCCATGCCCACAGCTGGTCATGGTAAGACAGTTGCACTAAAAATGTTCCGTTAGATGCATGTTGAATGTACACCAATAATATTGGCAGAAGATCTGAAAAGTCCATATAACTCTGAAGCTTACTAGAAGTGTGATACTTTAAAACCAATGAAGGCCATATTCTCTCTCCAAAGTCTGGATATGAACCTTAGCAGGATGATACTGTCAGGCTTAAATTAAACCTAATCATAACACATGCAAATTGGGAAGAGGTACTGGAGGAAGGGTAGCAATGGTGGTAAGTTATTAAAAAAGATACAGGTACACACATATTAAGGATTAACTTTACTTCTACCATCCTCCATATATTAAATGCAAATAAAAGCAAACACAGAGGTACCAATGATATTTGCCATTCTACAAAGCTACTCTACAGACGTCTTTTATATAGAGTTTAAATTACATGAGAAAAGAAGAATAAATTATGTGTGCAGTGGCTTAGGGTGAGCTTAAGAAAGCTAAGAAGTCTTCAAGGCACTGTGAAGGCATCTTACAGTACAGAAAAAAAAGAGGAATAAAAATGGCGAATTAAGAGATTTTTTTAAAAGCAGGGGAAAGAAAGCCATTGATATCCTGGCTTCTATCAAAAATAATGTGGCCAACAGAACCAGGGAAGAGATTCTCTCCCTGTACTTGGCACTGGTGAGCCCCTACCTTGAGTCCTGTATCCAGTTTGGGACCCCTTCACTGCAAGAAAGACACTGAGGTGCTGGAGCATGTCCACAGAAGGGCAGCAGAGCTGGTGAAGGGTCTGGAGCACAAATCTTGTGAGGAGTGGCTGAGGAAGCTGGGGGTGTTTAGCCTGGAGAAAAAAGGAAGGCTCAGGGATGATCTTACCACATCTACCCAAAAGGAGGCTGTAGCCAGGTGGGGGTCAGTTTCTTCTCACAGGCAACTAGTGACAGGACAAGAGGACATTCCTGCCTTCTGGAAGGCCCCTTTAGCCAACCAACTTCCTACCATCAAAGAAGTTTTCATTACTAACCTCCTCTTCTACAATCATTTTCAATGAGGGCTCTTCTGTCCATTAATAGCCTGGACGTAGCCCATTTTCTTGCCTTTTTTACCTACTTCCTTGGGATATTTCCCTGCTCCTGGCAGAAGGGTCTTCTTGCTGTCTCAAGGGCTTCCTCTGCACTGAACCATTCCTCTGCTGCTTCATAATTTCTGCTGCTTTGTCCCTAGCTCTTCTGCCTTTTAACCTTCCTATTATTGGTCTGTTTGTTCCTAATTGTGCTCAGTACTCAAGTCCTCAAGCCTTTCACTCACATTCATGTTTCTGTCTTTGAGCCTCATTCCTTTGCACCCTATCTCCTTCTGTCACAATTCCACATGCATTTGGAAAAAATTAGTCCCTAACAGGGGAGGCTGATTGCTATTGTACAGATAGCTTCATCATATAATTTGCAAAACACTGGAGGGACAGTGTTTTTACCAATACTAGTAAGCAATCCCAGAGATTGCATAAGATCCCAGAAATCTTTAAGAAACCTTGGGAAGAATTTCTAAAAAATCCAGACCTTTCATTTCATTGATATTTTCTCTGTGTAAAGTTCTCCTTCTGTGCTTACATTCTATTACTGTATTACTGACTGGAAAAAGAAGTGTGATTTTCTTGATAAGGGAGGGAAGATGGGAGAGCAGCTAGGCTGCTGAGAATATCATGCTTTTTGAAGCAGGATATTCTCACGTGACTCTGTGTAAGTAATGGTGTTTCTCTGTACTTCCATTCAGAACGAAATGAGTGAGGTGGTTTTTTTCCCTCGCCAAATTGTTGTAAGGATGAATTCCAGGCTTTAAAGGGCTCCTTCACTACATCAGTGTGGCACTGTGAGTGCCTAAGAAACAAACACAATTTATTACTCTTATCCCCAAAGCCTAACAGTTTTCTGGTAGCATTAAGCAGAAATGTTTTCAATAGCTTTGTTTAGCATATATTCCCTTTTCTTTCACACAGTAGTTGCTTTTACATATTCTTCATGCATAATTACAGAAATATGCTATAATAGCTGATGGGATGGAGAAGACCCAGGTTCTTGCAGCTCACAAAAGGTCATTAGAGTGATTTAGATTTCCTTTGGCATTAAATAAGGCTGTTTATTCTGTTAGTAAGAAGAACATTTTGTAAACATCGTTCATATTCTGAGTGAGTATACATATCACCCATTTGAGTGTCCCGATTTTCTTTCCTCTCAAAAAAACCAGGAAGAGTGTGAAATTCAGAAAAATACCATGGGCATTACTCCAAGTCCTTGCATACTTTATATGAATATTAATTTTTGCAATTGGTTCTAGGATTTCATATAAATAAAGGGGCTTCAGGGTATTGATGGAGGTCACATTTTGGTGACAACTTCTTGTAAATGTTACTTAGAGGCTACTGGCCTTTGTCCAATACCTTAACAGACTTCTCATTTGGCTTCACATTTTTATGAGAGATAAACTAGTCTCATAGAAGCAGACCAATTTAAGAACAATGTGTTTTCTCCTTGCCTCACTTCTGCACGCTTAGAACCCAACACATAATGTTTAAATCCTTGGTCTAACCTGAAGTACGATGTATGTTTCCCATCAAGGAAGAAATAGAAGGATTTCAGCTTTTTTCTAAATTAAGTTAATAAAAACTTTTATTGTGATTTAATTCACTGTGGGAGATTGCTATAAATTGCTACAGGTGTGACTGCTCAAAGTGCCAGCCACTCATCTGATGTACAGAAGTTGATAGATATTGCAAGCGGTCAAAACCACTAATCATTTGCATGTGATGTCTGACAAAAAACCCCCAGTGTGAACAAAGGACCATCACATACCCACTTCTCTCAATGTAGGGATGTTGATAAGTGCAGCTGAATTTTTTTTTTTAAACTAAGAAAAATGAAAGAGAACGAGGTTGATACTTTCTCAGAACTTTGTGGTAGATTGTGTTTATGCCATTTTCTCTAATGAACACGTGGAAGACTGGTAATAAACTAAATTTTTTTTCATATAACTGTTCCCTTTTCATCACACAAACAAACATTGCTTGTTTTTCAGACGGACTGATGAAATAAAAAGTAATTGATTGTTCTTGATAAAAATCAATCTGTATAGCACATTACAAGGACTTTGAAGTGCATTCCACACAGAAAATACGTCATACTTTGAATCTGACAACCTTGAGATTATGTCCTTAATTTTTAGCCAGACATTTTAGCACGATGTATAAAAATAGGCATTTAAGTAACCTGAAAAATTAGCTTTGTAGAGAGCAACTCTAGGCCATTTATAATCACAGAAAATAAAGACAGCAACAACTTCCCCAAAGACTTTGTAGATACTGGAGACAGGCAGTATTTTGTGCATTGATTATTGTATTTCATATTGCAAAAGCCGCTGTAACCTTTTGGGAAGCTTTTCCTACAGCCTTCCACCTGTCCCACGACATCAGAAGAGGCTGTGATGTCTGTGGTCTGGAAGATATGGTGACAGTCAGGGTTGCTGCTGAGGAAAGGAAATCTTTTGGAGCATCCATAGAGTCTGAAGCTGGAGAATTTTGGCTGGTGAGGTTGTCCCTGGACATGCAATTTACTATTTCATTCTGTTGAAAACTCACAATAAGAAGGTTTAATTGCATCATTTGGAAATACTCTTTATGAAGAAAGACATGTCTTCATAACAGCTCAGCTCAGAGTTGTCCAGTTCATACAGCTTTGAGTATCTGCAGTTCCATAGTATAAATGACATTGAAAAAATGGGGGAGGGATGTCTTTCTGCCTTTCTCCCCTCCTATTTCTTTAATTTGAAGTTAGATCTAGGGACAGGAATTTTATGCCTCAGGCTGTATTCCCTTTAATTTTTGCTCAGCTGCCGGCAGAAATTGCTACATCTGGACTCCCCTCTGCTGATCTCCCATCTGGCCTTTGCTGCCTTTGATGGGACTCAGGTACCCAGTGGGGGCAGGACCTGAAAGGTGTGCAGGACAGGTATAAAGGATGGGTTTGACAAAGGCTTGACTGGTGGGGGGGAAAGCAAATCTTGCTGTTTCCACTGCCTGAAAAGCCCATGCTGCTACCTCAGCTCTCCCGGGCACGCCAGCGCCACAGAGAAGAGCACATCACAGTTAGAGCATGCTCCAGGCCTGCCCTGCTGCCTGACAGCCACGCACACAAAGCAAGACACTCCTGGATACCCTGCTGCTGTCACAATTGAGTTCAGAAACCCCTCATGCATGCCTTTCCAACCCCCCTACCCACAATCTTACCCCAGCAGCCCTGGCCTCCCTCTCTGATGTACTCAGAACAGGCAAAGTTTGTGTTTATCTGTGTCTTTCCATAATGCTGTTTGTGGAAGGGCAGATTAGCCATAAACTGAAATTAATTGGCATGCAAAATTATTTGAAAAATGCAAATTAGTCCATCAAATCATTTGAAATGTCATGCATGGTGCAGCACAAAATTTGGCAGGGAGAAGGAGTGATTATCACAGGTAGGCAAGTCAGCAGATGGCTGAGTGCTCTGAAACAGTGGCTGTGAGAAAAGGATGTTGTTCATAGCTCCTGGACTGCCTCTTTCCATGTTAATAAACAACTATGAATACAGCAATGAAAATGCCAATCAGATTTTTGTTGTACTGGGGCATTAACATAACATTGATATCTGCATAACCACAATACTACCATGTACTTATCTCTGCAGGGTCAACTTAAACTGTAATATTTCCAAAGCTGTAAATGGGAGCTGGTAAAGGGAGGTGTGGTTTTAGTGGGAGAGCAATGATGCCCATTATTTTCCACATTTGCTATTCCTTGGTGATTCAATGAATTAGAAAACATTTTAACTGTAAATAATATAATTCTTCCTAAGGGAATTGGTGGTGCCTATGTAGAAATGTGCATAGTGTCTGGTTAGAGAGTTGTGGTGTTCCAACAGTGCAGGAAAAGGAGCTAAAACCAGATGGGATCGACCTCAGGAAGGAAATTGGGGCATGAAGCAGGTGGCAGATGAAACTGTCTGTGCAAGAAAGTCCAGATGGTCAGAGCTGCAAATATGCTGTGCTGGGGAGCCTGGACCTTCATGCCAGGACCCCCGGCACCTGCATTTCATCTTCCAGTCTGCCTGAATTCAGCCAGGGTTCAGACTGCCCAAAAAACCCTCTGGTCCCCTTCTGTCCCTCCCACAGCCTGCACCAGTAGGATGGGGAGACCTTCAAAGAACAGTCATGGTTCCCTGTGCCTGCTTGAATTAACCTCAAAAAAAGGGGGAGAAAAGCCTTCTCAGGAGGAGAAAAATGAAGAAAGGTTTCTGCAGAGCTGGCCCTCGTGACACCCTTCCTGCTAGGAGTGCAGGCAGCCAGCAGTCTCAGATTTGAAGGTGTCCCGTGGATCAGACCACACTCACAGCAGACACCACATAGAGGAACTTTCGGGAGTAACGCCTGACTCTGATAGAAACTGCAGCACCCCTGAAGGAAAATACACTTCTGCTGGAAGGCAGGAGGATAAGGTGGAAAGTGTCCCATATGAGGCTTTTATTTCAAAGGGACAGTGTTTTTGCATTTCCTCTGATCCATAAAGCACACATCCCACAAGCCAGACACCCAGCGTGGTGGTTGCCACTATACTTGGAGTAATGTTCCCTGCAGTAGGTTCAATATGTAAAGTATTTTTAGGCATTTCATATCCACTGATATCTGTGGAGATACTCAAAACCTGACTGGACATGGTCTTGGGCAACCTGCCCTCGGTGACTCCACTTGAACAGGGGGCGTTGAATTAGATAATATCTAGAGGCCCCGTCTGTGGATGTTGACAGGCCTGACCAGAGAAAGTCTCAGGCACATTGGCAGCAGTGTCTGTGAGAGAGCAAACTTTCTCATGTTTCTGAACGCTTACTCTCTCACAGACACTGCTGCCAATATGCCTGAGACTTTCTCTGCTTAGGCCTGTCAGCGTCAACACCCTTCCAACCTCAACCTTTCTAATTCTTAGTTTAGAAGCTGACATGAGGCATAGTGATAAAAAAAGCCACCTGCAAGTGGTTTGGGAAATGCTTTGAAAAACAGAGTAGATGAAGTGTCAGCTGGCCAGCGTGATATTTCCACAGCCTGGATTTATGGCATCATATATTTGAAATCAGACTTCTCTCTGTCTGCCTAACTGAAAAAAACAGTTCTGTCATATAGAGCTCCACAAAAAGAAAAATTGCTTTCCATGGCTGAGAGCACATAATCTTCAAGTTCATTTCTAAACCTCGAATCTTGTATCAAAACAATATAAACCTCATGATTTCATCTCTTCTCAATCTGAACACAAGAGTATTGTCCAACAGGATAACATGTGAAAAATTTGAGAAAACAGGATGGCACTAATCAGTACCTCTTTAAGCAAAAAATATATGGTCAAAAGAGTAGCAGATTATGGAGCTAACACAAGATATATCAATATACAATTAATGTTCAATATTATACCCATACTTAGGGTTTATCATTTATCTGTGGAATATGCAATTAATATTTCTCTTTCTCCCAGTAACTTCCTGTGTGATATCCATGTAATAACTTCACTGAGGTGAAAGCAACCTGAGAGACTCTGTGCATATTTCATGTCAGTTTATAGATTGTTTTGCTATTTTTTTTGTTTGTTTGTTTTTTGCTGATGCCTAACTTGGAAGTTTCTCTAGCTTCATAGGCCTTCTATAAGTGTGTTTAGTTTTAATTATCAGTACAAACAAAAGTGACATTGGAGTCCTGGGTTTGGTTTGGGGTTTTTTTGTAGTAATGTTCATAACAAAAATGTGAAAAATGAGGAAAAGGTCAATCTGACCTGTCAGTACTGCCTGTTTCTAGGTTTTTTGCAAGAAGCTTCCTTAAAAATCTTTGCACAACCTATCTCCATGCTATTAACTGCTTATTATCTAGCTCTTTATTTTAAAGACTTCCTGCAGATCCATCAGAAGGCTGTTTTTCAGATAATCAGAATTTTCTCTCCCTGTGACCATTTCCATTAAAACTTCAAAAAAAAAAAAAAAAAGATAGATAAGCAGTAAATAGAAATGAAAGAGACAAGAATCTGAGGTATCTATAGGATCTCATGGCATGACAGGTTTCTTTCTTACAAGTGACAACATTCATTATCACAACTGCTTAACCCTGAGAGTCAATTAAGGCTTTCAAAGTGCTTTTAAATTATTGATTGAAAGGCAACAAGGAGCAACCAATGGTTGAATATGACTATACACTGCAAAAGTAACAGTAACTTAAACTGCAACCCTCAAATGGGTGTTTAAAAAGGGGTATTTAATGGAGTCAGGGCTTGCCAAATAGGGAGGCAACCCTCAGCTTTACAAATTATTGATTTCTCTCTCATTTTAAATGATTTTTATCCCCATTGCTCACAATAACATACACGATCATTGCTGTCAGGCAGTAATGAAGTTTCTGTTCAACACACTCTTTGACATGAAAAAGTCAATGCAACAGCATTTGTCAAAGGAAATGAGATGCTACTAAATCCTTTGAGGTGGCATTTGTCCCCTTCCCTACCCAACGAAAGTGAACAAAGGAAGACGGTCTAAGGAAATTGGAGAAGGGACTGGTGCTGATAAGGTCTAATGTATATACATTAAAAAAGAAAAACCAAAACTTTTTGCTTTGGGTATGATTGCAGTTAGCATCACTTTGGGGTTAAGGTTGGGAAATCCAAATTATTGGGTGTCCTCTTTAATTCTGAATTCCACAAGACCTCAGATGGTTATAAGAAGGCTTGTGCATATCCAGGACACTCAATTAGATTCTCTTTTAGAACATGATTTCCCTCATTGTTTCATTCTCCATGATTCTCCACGGGATTAGTGTTTGTGATTAGTTACTAATACCTGCTGTAAATTCTTGGTTTAGGATTTGTTTGTTAGGTTTAGGGTCAATGTATAGTTAAAATCAGGACTGTAGCTTGAAGCCTTATGTTCTATTTTATCACCAAAATTGGTGCATTGTGTATAACTAAGCTCAGGTTTATGCATTTCAGTTAAGAAATATACAGTCTAAAAATCCAATTTTATTATTTAACTGTTCCCAGCATACAGACTAAGGAGAAGTGCTCACTCTGATAAACACCCTTACTGTGTTTGCATTTTAGTGATCCTCTGGCAAGGATAGGGTAAGGATAATTGGTGGGAATATAGTTAATGTTGGAAAAATCTAAATACAGAAAAGACTATTTTATTATAAGATTCTTTAGATTTTCCAGAGATAAATACAAAAATTTTTAGTTATTAAAACCTTCTAGTAGAAGATTTTTACCCAACGTTACAAGTTCAGGATTGTGGTTATATTTCAGCAATTCAAGAATCCCATAAAGGTCCAAAAATCAGGAAAAGAACAAATTGGGATTAGGCATTAAATTCTGCTTTACGGTAGGATGATAATGATACACAGAGAGGAATAACATTAGTGCCAAGGATGCAGTTAGGGCTAGGAGTTGTAAAATAGAAAACAGCAACCATCCATTCTGCAGATTCTGAAAAGATAGAAAGAAAATAGGTACAAGATTAAGGCTAAGCCCTTAATCTTATGCATTTACATGGTGTGTTTGTAATTTAAATTCTGAGCTAGAGTCAGGGTTCACACTTTGGAGCACGTAGCATAAAAAGCTGTACTTGTTGCTGGGTTACTAAAGCCTTTGGCATGGGAAAGAAAGCTCATAAAGGCCAATAATATTTTTATACTCTTGCAATATTTGATTTCCTACACACCTTGACTGACTACTAAATTAAAGATGACAAGTGAGTGAACCCAAGCATTGGTCTCTAGAGCTTACCAGCAACTTGTTAACTCTTTCCTCACCCATCACAAATAAAAATCTTCAAGACAAATTTCATAGGTGATTCTAGAGATAGATTACTTCATGGGGATTTTCTGAAAGGTCAAGATAGGCAGGAGTGCAGAAGACAGTAAATCTGTTTCTTTCTGCCCAAAACCATCTCCTTAGCTTGTGCATCTATTATCTACTGCTTTCATCCCTGTGTACAAAAAACAAGACTTGCATCGCTGTTATGAAAATGTCAGTTCTAAATATTTGTCTCTAATCTAAAAGAGTAAGAGTTCTCCCATGAAAGACACATGGCTCCATGAAATTTAATACAATGAAACTTTGCTACTGAAATTAGGTCTGCTGCTTTAAATCTCCTCTGAGTCACGGGAAACATCGAACATTTTGAAGGAAGAATCTTGAGGGAAAGTTCCTGAAAAGAGAATCAATTTAATGTAATGGCAAAAATTGTGTGAAGATAGGATAGCTTGAAGTAATTCAATTGGAAGCATGCCCTTAGAACAAGGATGAGGCTGCTAACTTACACTTTTGGTCTAATAGCACTGAGCACCTCAGAAATACCCAAATTCTCCAATGCCCAAAACTCAGTTTCAGCAAAATCCTTCCTTGACCCAACAAGTTTGAGATGTCCTGAAGGGCTGAAGCAGAGAGCTCTGCACTGAACAAATTTAAAGGGAAAAAAG
The DNA here is from genome assembly GCA_013390045.1 of Picathartes gymnocephalus. Classification (NCBI taxonomy): domain Eukaryota; kingdom Metazoa; phylum Chordata; class Aves; order Passeriformes; family Picathartidae; genus Picathartes; species Picathartes gymnocephalus. The sequence continues at coordinate 14,944 of WEKY01030963.1, forward strand.
AATAAAACCTGGACTTAAAACTCCAATTATTTAAATGTAGATGAAACACCCTGAGGTTACTTAGAAAAAGGCTAACCCAAAAAAGTGACCTTCATAACTGCCCTAAAGGAAAAAAATCCTTGTATTTGAATACCAAGATCATTAAAAAATAGAGAAATTCATATAGATGCTCAGGGTATTTTTCAGTGTGTGATCCTCTTTCTGCTTTTCACAACTGAATGAGATGCTGAAATCACATAGATCCAGCTGCAACAAAGCTGCTCCAGCAGCACTAGTTACGAAAACACCACAATTTATAAATGCATTACACCTGTTATTGAAATCCCTTCTATTTAAAGCAAAATCTATTTTTTTTCAGAATAACTACTGCATGAAATCTGTCTTCAAATTTTGTTCCACTTGACTATAAATTGTCTTTGTAATGTTGTATATGGAAATTGAGCAGAGTCATTCTTTGTCTGTGTCCCTGAATTTAAAAGAGGCAGAGAGTCCTTTTCAGACAGCCACCCATTTTATCACTCCACTACCTTTTCTTATGGTGAAAACTCTCTGAGCCACAAGTACAGGCTGTGTATTTAACACTATACACCAAGACACTCTGCAGTAGGAGAAACCTCCGATTTTGCTATGATACCAGAGAGCACCTCTAGCATAATTTAATGATGACAGTAGTGGTTACTCAGGGGACTGATGAAGGGAATATATTTTTCAGCCTCTTGGAATTTAGTCTCAAAACATGTGAGGGAAAATTTTTATTGTCAGATAACTGTAGTCTGTTGGCACCATACATGACAAAGGCTGATTTTCATCAGTCTCTGTCACATTGAATCCTCTGCTGTGGTTTACACGGCAAAAGAAATGGCAGGGGCCAAAGAGCTACTGAGGAGTAAGTACCCACTTGAGTAGAACCAAGGTTGTAGCTCTTCAGTATCAAAGCTGAGCTTCTTCCAGGGATTAAAACGAAGAGTCTTCCATTATCAGGTCCTACAGGATAGAGGTCCTGTGACTCACCAGAGTATTATGATGGCATAAGGCACTAATTTGAGCTCTTTGTGTATGGATTTTACAATGCATTTGCAGGAGTCCACGTTCACAGATATGAATAGTTTTCCTAGTTTTCTGAATATGCTACCAGAGCTGTATCCTTTAAGCCTTCATTTCCCATATACATGATAGATGGCTACCTAGCTTTGTGGATAAGCAGGACAGAAAAAAATCTGTGTAAATGTACTCCATACTGAACAAGCAAAATAAGCACATTTTTATGATTTAGTAATAAGCTGAGTAGTCAGTTTTGCACTCATCTGAAACCTTCAGAAATGCTGAGCAAGGTGTCTAGCTCTCTAGACCATTTTATGCATTATGAAAACAGCAAAACACCCACCTGCTTGCAGCTGTCTGCATGTCAGTGTGGAAAGTTCACTTCTGCTGTAGAATCAATAAAGGCTTCAAACACATAACTCAGGATTTTTGAGATACATTGAGAAGATTAAAGCAAAGTATATTTTTACTCTTTTTTTCTAAACACAGGAGGTATTTTGCTGCCTTCATTACTGCAACTGCACTATCACCCACCTATGGGAGCTGTAGACACTCAGTGGAGGATTTGCCAGAGAAACATTAATTAATTGTATTTATTTCAAATCAATAAGAAAAACATCCATAACCATAAAGCAGGAAACTCACTACTCAGAGGAAACTGATAGCAGGAGTTTTGGTGGGCATCAGTCACACCAGTTTTCAGCACGTTTGGTATGCAAACATCTGAACATTCAGCTTTTGCAACCACGTTTGTGACAACAGTGTTGAATTATCTGTGTGTATTTTATTCAACTAATTGTGCTCACAGGGAAAAAATGTCTCTGGAAGCTGTTTGCCATTCATGTGCCATTAATAATCTATGTCTGGAAGTGCATTATTAGATTTCATACCATGCAGTCATTCTAAGAATGCTCTAAAATCATGCTATTGATTAGGTCTTTAATGCTCAATTACATCACAGCCATGGCTGAAGTAACTGGATAGTGCTGTGGTCAAAGTCTTGACTCAGCCACATGAGGTTAATTGCATAGGACTATAAAAGATATGAGTCTAACGAAGAAGTATAGTAGTTTAAATGCATACTTCTGGTTTTTTTTCCAAGTGGCAGTTCAACAAGGTTGGCTGCAATAAATTCTTTTTCTACCTTATTGGAATGGAAAAGATACAAGTCCTAGCCACTGTTGAGTATCAGGCTACCTGGATCCTGCCTCAAAAGCATTTGACCACAGAAAGCAAACGTAAGGTGAGAGAGCCAAATTTAACAATTTATTAAACTCAGGGCATAGAAGAAGGCGATGCACTGTCACGCACACACTTGCTGTCCCCCTGGGCAGCCCAGCATCCCCTGCCACCTGCATGGGCTGGGAGGGCTCCTGCCTACAAGAGCTCTTTCCAGAGACCTGTTTCTGTGAGATTTGTTACAGCATATGTAAAGATATTTAGATTATATGCATGGTTAGAGTACAGAGAGCTATTCCCTTAGAAGTCTTGATTTATCTGTGTTTATAAAGAATCTGGAAATCCTCAGAGAATAATTGTAAGAAGCAGTGCAAGATAATTCTTGTAAGCATCAGTGGAGGAAGGGGAATCACATTGCCCTGGTTTCTGTCAGGTCACACATCAGAATATTCTGATTATTCCTGCTTGGTTCTGTGTTGTATTGTAAAAACATAACACTTGGAATGTTTAATCTTTTTTTTCCCCCTGAGTGTACACCTAGACACATTTCGGCAGACTTAAATTCAATGTGTAGTTTTCTCTCTCTGAAAGGAAATCTTGCTGTACTTTTTAACACAATAATTTCACTAACCTCATTTATGTCTAAGAAAGTCTTCAAAGGGTGGAGAGGTGTCAGGTTTACCAGTGCAGGAGGCACTTGATTCAAAGACCCTTTAAAATAAAAAAATTTTATTAGAAGTATGGAATAAATCACCTAGTAGAGCAGCTATCTTATTATGGGAGAGGCTACATAGAGTGTTGGTAGGTAGTGATAAATTGGAACTTGATTTGGCGCTCCTATTACCTACAGAAAAAACATCAGAACTTCTGAGTCTTATTGCAGACTTTCACTAATCCTGTCTCCCTCCTTACCTGCAGTGAGCAATATAAGCCTTGGGGGACAGGATCTGATCACAGTTTAAGTGCATTTCTATATGCTCACTGCCTCTAGGAAAGGCAGAAGTGATATAGTTACCCCAAAATGTGCTGGAAGAGCTTCTGCAATAGCATAATCACTAAGTGTAATTTAATTCTACTTCCAGTATGTTTTTCTTTGCCATCCAATTCAGATGATGTTTCCTGAGGGAAAAAAACCCAGAGTTTCCCAGGCATATCTGTTATTAAAATGGGATAGCATTAGAAACAATTCCTTCCTCTCCAGATGACCAGAACCCAGTCTTTTTTCTGGAGCCACAGAACATATTTTGTTCCCTTCCTACCCCCCAAAAATAGGACAATATTTGAAAAAAAAAACAAAGGAAAAAAGAAAAAGAATAAAGGCACGTTATTGCCTGAAATCAAGTGTGTTTTAGAGAATTCTACAGAATGTATGTCTTTGATGAACACATCTAAAATTGACAAGTTTAGCACGAAAGCAAACTCAAAAACAGCAGGAAGCAAAGAAAGCATGAAGGAAAGAAGGGCCTTCCTTCACTTCTGTTTCTAAAATAGTTTGTGATTGAAAACACGAGAAAATACTTGGTTTTTTCCTAATGCAATTAAAATTATCAAATTGTAAATAAACAAATATTACTGCTAAACTACTGGAGACCAGTATATTATATTTTAAAAGTCCAACCAGTCTTATGATTAATATTTCTTCAGAATTACTATGTCACACCATTACTGACAATGGAAGGCTGTCTTTGTAGGGAGTCTAAAATTATAATTTCTCCAGGTAATCTTGTGTGTTTTGTACTCCAAATAAAATACTTAATTCTTCAGGATTTATCAATGAGCTCAGAGAGAAAAGCAGACTGGCATTAAAAAAAAAAAAAAAGTGCTGTACACAGAAGGAGAGTCAAATCAGAAAACAAGAAAAATGACCTTTGATTTCTCCTTTAATTTGGCTGTAGAATTTTGACAGGAAGTTCCTGAGAGCTGCCAAGAATATAATCCAATTCAACCAGAAAGCAACAACTTTTTGCTTTGCTAGCAAAATACTTGTGAATGGTTCAGCTGAAATGACACATTCGCATGGAAAATTTCATGGTTGTAGGAACTATAATTTCTGCCCCCTCTAAAACCCAAAAAAGTGACAATGCTTGGGCTTTGGTCCAAAAGTGTATCAGGTACCATTGTAACAATATTATGGTATGGATGACTGAATCACAGCCTCTAGGAGTCTTCCTTTTTCAATTACTGGTATAGATACAGACAAAATGTCCAAGGGTTGTTTGCATCTAAGGTCAATGTACTGCAAAGACAGGCTACAGTTATTACAAGGCTGACTTGCTCTGCTAGCATATTACAGGAAAATAATTGGAGTGAAGCACATCTCTGGTTCTCTTTGTAAACAGTCTCAGTAAACTACTAATGCCATATAATCACACTCATGGCAAAAAAATTTTGACTTACTCAAAATTAAAGAGTTACTCCCTTTCAGAGATACATATGTAGTTCTAAAGAGTCATGATTTTCTCCCAGTCCTCTTTTAAATAATGAGATGAGATTTGCTCTCGGTGATTTCTCCAAAGTAACAGATTCTGACATTGTAATATCCTAAAACTGTAAAATATTACATGCTAACATTCATCTGCGTCTGGCTAAATTTCATCCCATTTCTTTCAGACAGGCACTCTTTGAATTACTCTTCCTGTAATACGATGTTTATAATCTTCAAACATTTGGTCTTTATTCCTTCTAGTAATTGACTTTTTGGTGTGTGCTTATGTAGAAGTCCCTTATCATGTCACTATAAAGGAATGATTTTGTTGCTCCTCTCCAAAACTGAAATGCCTCCAACTTATTTAAGTATTTCTGGTATTTTCCTAATTAGTATTGTTCTTTAGGTGGTAACTGGAGTTAGATATGTGAAACAAAAAAAATTAATTTTCATGGGTAATGGAAAAATGTTTCTGGGAAAGTCATCACTTTCTCCTTGGCTGCAATTCTGCTATACTATTTGATATCTTTCCTAGATCACCAAAGATGCCACATATTTGCATTCTTCTGAATTTTGAACTTTTCATAGTGTCTTAAAGTATTCAGCACAATTCTGTCACAGTTTTATTAGACAAAAAATGTGACTTCTGATCACACTAAGATCAATAATATAAAGTTTCCACATGTTCCTTGGAAGATGCTATTTTAGAGTAAGGCAATGTATACATAGGAAACATATACACTGATTACACAATTGTGGTTTGGATAAATTTTTTTCATAACTAGGTTTTTTTTTTTTTCCTCCATTCTATTACACAAATCTGCTTTAAAATAAAAACACCACTATATGGAAAAGAGAAAAAAGAGGTAAACATACCGTCTCAGAATACCTTTTTTTCCTTCTTCCGTGTGTGTGGGTTTTAGTGACAGATGCCTTTTACATTCCAGACCATCCCACAAGAAAGAATAGCAAACTATTTCTACAGAGCTTGAAGGTGAGACCTTCACATCTCATCGACCTCTAACAGGCTATTTCTATCAAAGATTGCAACTCAGTCTTCCTTACTCACAGTACCCAGTGAATTCTAGTGCACAGTGGTCAGAAAGTGCACTGATGGTCAGTGGGAAGGTCCAGCCGTCCCACTGTGTCAATGAATCACAGAATTACAGAGCAAGCTGAGTTGTAAGGGACTCTCAAGGATCATCGAGTCCAGCCCCCAGCCCTGCATGACACCATCCCCAAGGGTCACACCTTGTGCCTGAGAGCATTGTCCAAATGCCTCTTGAGCTCTGTCAGTCTGGTGCTGTGACCACTTCCCTGGGGAGCTGTTCCAGTGCCCAATCACCCTCTGGTGAAGAACCTTTTCCTGATATCCTCAACCTCCCCAGACACAACTTCAGACCATTCCCTCAGGTCTTATCACTAGACTGAACTCAATTGCACAATTAAATAAAAAACCTGCTGTGAAGGACAGAAAGAACAAACAGCAAAAAACACTGGTGCCGTTCCCCCTGTCTGCAATTCCCCCACCCTTTCTAAGTTTCTCAGGGTGTTCTGAAGAGGTAATCAAGGGTTATCTGGCAAACAAGATGCAATAAATCCTGGAGTGAAAAGACAGAAGAGATATCAGATATGTAATCAGTATGTTTATGTTTCTAGAGATGTAAATATCATTTATAAAACTTGCCCAGAAGTTCAAAATCTAGCAAAGGACAGTAATGAACATCTTCAACACAGAACCACTAAATTAAATATGACATTAATGGGAACCATTTAATGTATTTCAGATCTGCTTTGATGGCCATTTTAATTAGATTGTTGATCTGCTGCTGACAGCATCAGAAAACCAAGACTTGAAATACAGAACCTCCTCAGATGTTGCTGGATCTCAATTTCTGTGTATAATTAATGGGATCAGTTTCTCTCTGGACACCGCTTGTAGGAGAGTAATTTGATTCACATGTCAGGCACATGGGTATTCACTGGCAACTCTCCAGACTGTGACCTGAGCCCAGTGGTGGGCTGCTGTGATTGCTGTGACAGTCTCTCCCTGATTACAGGGCTAATAGGTAACTGGTCTGATTTAAAAGTCTGTTGTTTGTCATTGCACGTATAGACAAGGTTAGATGAATCCAGATGGCAAGAAGGGTAAATGTTACAAATACCTCTCATAAATAATCAAAATTCCAGCAGAACTAAAACCTACAAGAAATAGTATCCAACACATTTTGATTTCATATGTAGGATGCCATCCTTCCTCTATCTTTCTAAAAACCTAAGGAAGTTAAAGGTCAGACTCTTTTGAACTCAAAAGAAAAAAAGGAAGGAGAGCAATTTTTCTATGACTGTATTAGATGGAGAATTCTGAATGAATTTGAAATGATAACAAAAATAAACCTTAAAAACCTTAATACCTCGAAAGGGAAACCATACCATAACCTCATCATTTCAAGTACACGGCTAGTCACTAAGTCTTTAGAAATGCACACACGTATTTCAATTTGTAATGTAACATCTGACTGTCAAAAAGTTTTAAAGGCAGCCTGCCTGCAAAAGTTGAGGCATTGAGCAGATAGGATTTGTGCCACCATCCTCTGTTACCTAGAAAATTCTGGCAGTCCAATGGCTTTTACTGTAAAGCTCCATGACTGCAATAGTCATGATTTAGGAATCTCTATCTTCCTTTGCTAGGAGAGCAAAGATCAGCTCAGTAATAAATAAGAATAAGACTGAAAACAAAGTGAGTAATTTTAAAGGGTCATTTATACCTTTAGTGCTGTACCTTGTACTTGTCATCCAGCCTCAGGAAAGGTTCAGTAGGAATTATGGGCAAAGATTCTTGGAGAATAAAGCTTTCCATGCTGTGGAGGTATTTAAAAAAATGTTCTAAATGCCTTTTCATTAAAAAGATCAATGAAAATATGGCATGATCCATTTATTCAAATGAGAACCAAGTTCATAGCAAATTCACTATAAATATTAAGCACTTCAAACTTCAATCATATGTCTTATGGAACATACTGGATGCAATGTTCAAAGTCAGTAGCAACATGGAGAAGTTTGTCTGGAAATCTCCATTAAAACTCTCTCATAAAACAGAAACAAAGGCATATGAATTGGAAAGCTGGAAATGCGACACAATGCAAAAAAAGTTGTTGACCTGCTTTTTAAATACACTTCTTAAGTTGTGAAACTTCTTCATCATAACATACAAAAAGCTAGTTAGAATTCAGATAAGTGAATTGGACTTTTGCAGCTAGCTAAGTCCTTTAAGGCCCATTACATAAATCAGAATACCATGCCATATGTAAGAAAAGGGGGAAAGCAAAATATATGTAAAATCAAATGTGGCCTGTACAATTTATAAGCCTGAGCAACTCCATTGCTCCTTGCTCTTCAGTAAGTTCCACTGCTTATAATAATCCTTTTCTTCTACAAAACTGAATTTAGCTGTTACTATGTTGTTTAGAGTTTTGTTTCAGGCCTGGAGTGCAATTCTGAAACAAGTGTTCCCATCATCTCCAGAAGTCCCCTATACACTTCCTTCGGTGGCATATGTGACACCAAGACCCTTTCTGTTTTTCTGGAGTGCATTTGAGAGCCCTTGGCTGTGGCTATGCACCTATTGTCCCAAGTTCCACTGTCATCTGAACAGGCTTCAGATGACAGGAAAAGACATGATGAGGGAGGATCTTCAGAGCAGACGGCCACAGGGTCCAGTGAGATGAAGCGCTTGTCATTGCAGGCAGCAGGTTAAAAACATCCATAACAGGTTGAGAAAAATAGCAGTCCTTTGGAGATGTACTGGGGCAAGAGCTCCAGCTTTTTCAAATCCCGCATCAAAGATCCTGTGTATAAAAGACAACTCTGTCCTCTTGTTAGCAACTTGCCAGGAACCACAAGTCTGGCTATTTAGTCTATTCACCACTTTCATCTACTCTTCTTTCTTCTCTTTCCCCATTCCTTGCCTTTCTTCTTTCTCATTTGCACATCCCTCTGCCAGAAGACTCCCTCTTTCTGATTTTCTTGCCCCTTTTCCACTCACTGTGCTTCTGCAGAGGATGCAGAGATTAAGGAAATATGTGATATATGCAGGTCACTCTAATGTGACCCTCAGAAAGAAAGGGAAGGAAGTAATTGTTCCCTTCAAGAAATGAGCAGTAATTACCATGATGTGAGTAAAAATGAAGTAAGGGCTTGAATTGACTTGTAATCTTTAAGATTAAAGAATTTGTGCACAGCAATTGATGTTTTCTTCAGATAAAACCCTAGGTCCTCCATTTATATGTTTTTGCTTTATCTCTTCATCTTATAAATCTCTCCCATTTGAATTTTCCTGACTTCAGGAGTCTTGGATAATTAAAATATCTACATGAAGTGCATTATTAACCCAACAAAATATCCCCTCAACTACTGAAAGAACTAAGTGGTGTGTGATCGTCAGACTAACAGCTGAAATCACTATTAAGTTAACAGCTGTGTACATTATTCTATTTATCTGAACAATGATCCACTTTTCAGCCTGCATCTCAGCCTGGAGAAGGGATGGCTGAAAGAGGTGGAGCAGCTTGGGAGTATATTGCATAAATACTTACATTTTTGCAATAAAATATTTTAGATCTGAAACATTCTGTCAACCATATTTTAAAAATGGCAGAGGTAAACGAAACATCAGGCTGCCGCATATCTGCTCTTCTCATTTGGTAACTTGTCTGTCTAAACTAAAACTTCATTATTATTAAATTTGCTTTGTTTGATTTAAATGACAGTCTTTGCCTGTAAGGGATAGCCTATACCAGTGTTTCAGGAGATTTTGCACCTCTTGTATCTCCATTTTCCGGGAAGGATTTCCCTCTGTAGACTGGCTTGCGTGTATAACTTGTATTAACCTGATCAACAACTGAAGGAACAGGTGGCAACAAGGAAAAGAATGGAGCAAGTGCACTTGATCACTGCTGAAGAAGGTTGGACAGTATTAATCCCAGGAACTGATGGCCGGGGGGACTGGCACGGGAGTGTTAATCCCAAAGAAAACAATTCACGGCCCTGTATGAGCATGCAATTACAAAACAGGGGTATGTGCAGGTTCTGTGTCTGGAGGAGAATTGAGGCTGACAGTGGAAGAGGTTTTTGCAGCCTGCAGATGTAAAATAAGGATTTCAGAGGAAGCAGGCTGTACAACAACACAGTTATGATCTGCACAATCCCCTGCAGAAAGCTCAGCAGGCATCCCTGTCTGTGCACTCCTGTTGGCAGGCAGATACCTCAGGAAAGAGGATTGAAAATTCCCCTATATTAGAAGACTTCCACCTCTCAGCTACCTTTCTTAGCAAGTGCTAACATGCTGTAAACTATACTCCAGTAATGTTTCCTGAAGGAAAATAATAGTAGGTGACAATAATTTTTGAGTTTTGTACTTTTAATTTAGTTGGGTCTATTTTGGAGCATTTGCAATAAGAAAGGAAAAGTATCTACATTTGGCACTTAACATAGTATCTAATCACGTAACTGCAAACTTCTGCCAGGAGATGAACACCTGTTGATCAATATATACATATTCTATGTATCTCAAGGCATGTTTTAGTAAGCTATTTTGTCACATTGTCCTAATTAGAGGAATCTATGAAAGCTTTGAGCTGGGAAAGGCCTATCTTCCGTACATGAGGCAAACCTGTGAGAAATTCAAGAATATCATAGACTTCCCAGTTAATTAGGGTGAATTATGAGCATTTCAAATCTGGAAAATGCTCTTCAAGCTAAACCATTATATAAAAATTTCCCATCCAAATATCTGTTTTTTTCTGACCCAGTGTTAAGACATTGATAAGTTTAATGCCCATGACTGCAAGAAACAGAGAGCTATAAACATGGATACCAACCATGTGTGGCCCTGAATAAGACTTTTTTTTGAGTAACAGTATCATCATATGAAGTTTATCAGTAAATAAATAAATATATTTTTAATGCATGTTCAACCGCAGTACCAACAAATGGTCATCTTAAAAAAGCTTTAAAAAGGGCTGTCATTGGCCACCCCACTGGCCTAGGTAGTGACTGGTTCATTATGGCTGATAATGCACTCACAGCATATTATATCCTCTAGCTGAATGAATTTCTTCTGCTTCTTCACCTCTCCTTAACCTTGCACTCACAGTGGGATGTCACCCACGGTGAGGGCGTCCTAGTTTGAAGTTTCTAATTCCTCATACTGCTGTATTGTGTAAAAGCAGTGAGAGAGAAGAAAATCACCATACTGGGTTGATGGCAGCTCAGCAAACAACCAGGAAGTCCCTGCTTTGGCAAAGTGGGCAGCCCAGTGGTGCCCTGAGGGTCAGTGTCAGAGCGTGCTTTCTTCACTGTTTGCATTTGCTTACAAAAACCAAATGAATCTGAAAAATTGGGCAGTGATTGTCTCTACTCATGCACACTGCTGGTAGCAGGCAGATGACAGCAAGTGAAACAAATACATAGCTTATGATCTCTACTCCCTGCCTCAGGATAAGCCTTCCAGAAGGTTTTGGTTATATGTACACTGGTATGAACTGTCCATTTTGATGACAAATTTCCTTTGAGCATCTCAGAGGAATCTACAGATATTGATTAAACTTCATAATGCCCTAAAGTATCTCAGATTTCTGTTCCTATATAACAGGTGAGTAGCCTGAAGGGCAGAAAGACGTTTTGCCCAAGGTCATAAAATGAGATATTGGCAGAATCAGAAATAGGTCTCAGGAATCACGGTATGAGTCTTGCTTAAATACAATGCCTTTCAAGAACAAGAAGACATATACTGCAATCATGGTTTACATTTCCCAAAGCTTTCCTGTATAAAATGTACTGTATCAACTGACAGAATGGAGAAGAAAATGTGCAGTATCATGCAGAGGCATTTTATGGGATTGTGAGAGGGTTTCTAGCCTAATTTTTTTATTCCTTTTAAATATGGGAGAAAATCAGAAAAGAAAAAAAGAAAAAACGTCAAGCTGTTCTCTTCCAGCTAATAAATTAGCAGCAAAGAATTAGGAAAAGACATGTCACTTTAATCTGCCACAGTTTTTCTTTTTATTTGCCAAACATCACACCTAGGGAAGATACAGAGATCTGTCTTCTGTTCATGACAGAATTACCTTAGGCAATTTTCACCTAAACTTCTAGAGCTAGTTGAAATGTCTCCCATAACAAAATTGAAAATGTTTGCAGAATATTTTTGTACCTGAATAGAGAATTAAAGTGGATGTACTGTTTTTCCCCTTGCCCCTTAAACCTTTTGCCGCTCCTGAACCCCCTTTCTACTTGCAAGCTGGGTAAGATAAAATGGATGAAGAAAGTGAGGAAGAAGAAAATTAATAGGATTTGGATTTTAAAAAAAAGAGGCATGGGATTTTGAACATTATAACAAGCAGTCAGAAATTAAATATTACAGGAATTAATGTCTTGAAATATGTTTTTCATTGCATTCATACCTAAAAATGGCAAAAAGTGTCAGGCTATAGGACTCTCAAGACAAAAATATAAGTCAATAATGTTACAACTTTCTTATACAATGTTTCCAAAAGTTATTATTTTGCTATTACACCTTTAATTATGATTACTGGGTGCTATTCTCTTCTTAAATTTAAAAGTAAATTCTTATCCTGAAATATATATCAAAGTTTATGAATTGAGAGAAGTTCTACCACTGCTTCTAAGTTTTTGAAAACCATGAATGTCATTCACCACTCCATTAAACCTCTATAACAAAGTGATGAATCAGGCCTGGTGTTTTAAATAAGGCACCATTTCTGGAAACTGCAATCAACTTGTGCAGCTCTGCTAAGTCCAGTGGTGATTTCCATCACTTTTAGGACAACCCAGTCTGCTATGGCTGGTAGGACTCCTAGGATGTAGGATGGTGCCTTTTTGAGGGACTTCATCCCACAGGGGTCATCTTGTCATATCTCTAACTGAGCATCAGCTAGAGTCAGTGCTCTGCTTCCTCCACTCCTATGTTTAGGGTACTCAAAAATGCAAGTTGCAATGGATCTGCAGTGCCATATTATGTTTATATAATATGCATATATTGTGCAGGAGATCAGGACTTAAAGACTAGTGGGACACAATGACACCCCTGCTCCCTCTGTTTATTTTCATGCCAAATTCCATTATCTGTGTTATTTTCTGTTCAAACTTGCATAAAACCACTGCAAAAACTATTACCTCTTTATCTTACTCCAACTGGAATGCACAAATAATTTGGTTTGCATTACTTATTTACTGTATCACTTAGGATAAATGTGAGCATCACAAAGAGAGAGTAGAGATTGGAGCACATGATGTAGGATCAGAGACTGGGACAGCTGGGTTTGCTTACTCCAGAGAAGAGAAGACAAAGGGAGATTTAATTTCTATCCTCCCCTCCCCAAAGGGGAGAATATGAAAATTCAGACTCTTTCCAGAAGTGCACAATGAAGAGACAAGGTGACAGTCACAAGTTGCAAGGAAATTTCAACAGGATACAAGATATAAATTCACCCTGAGGGTGTTTCAATGCAGGAACAGATTGCCCAGAGAATCTAGATGTCTCCATTCATGGAGGTTTTCAAATTTCAGCTGGGAATATCTCTGTGCAACCTGCTCTGACATTTAAGTTGGCAGGGACTGGACAAAAAAAAAAAAAAATCAAAGGATTCTTTTAATGTATATTCTGATTACTCTTTGGGAATGCACCTGAACGTCATTTGGAAGCTGAAAATAGATAAAGAGAAATACTCCTTTAAAGTATGTTTTCTACTTATACCATGACTATGATTTGTTGCAAAAAGCACAAACATAAGAGAAGTTATTTTGTAAACTGTTGGAAGGAGCAATTAAAGTTTTATAGCTTCTGCCTTTGCTAAGCCCAAGCACTGCCTATAAGGCTTTCAAAGCAGAGATTCCCAAAGCAATCACATTGCCACTTTAAAGATTCCCTAGGCTACCATCACCTTTTGTTTCTAATCAACATAAGAAGCTCATCAAAATTTATCAATAAAACAGGAAATGAATCCCAATGCAAAGTATAATGCAAGCAGAGGTTAATTAGAAAAGGGAAAGGTGAAGTTGCAAAGCTGTCCTTATGTAAATCCAGATCCCTGACTCTGTAAATTAGGGATGAGGGCTTTGGAAGCATCACCTGCAGTTTTGGCTATCAGCTAAGCTGTAAACTGCTTTTCAATTATTGCAAAGCCCAGTCAGAAAGGTTTGGAAGGCAGTGCTCAGCAAGACTTTCTGAGGTAAGACTATTTTGGAATTGTGCAGGGTAGGGTGAAAATTGGGATTTGGATAACTAAGCAACCATCTGTGCCAGACTGTTAAAAGAACACACCAAGGAACATCCACCACAGCTTTTATCTGGATGTTTGTGCAAGTGCTCACAGTGAAACATTTATTCTGCTCAATGATTTTATTCCCATTGCTGGTGTCATTCCTGTAGCCAAGAGGAGTCTGCAGATACTCCATTGTCAGGGAAGAATTGGAATATGAAGAAACTCAGGAAAACATGACATAAACTGCAGGTGGGTAGTGAGAATGAGATAAATCAAAATCTTTGGCAGGGATGTCTGTCATACTTAGTACCTTATATTATTCCTAATCTTAAATAACTTTCAAATGACAGCCACTGTAGGACAAACTATCCTCCTCTCTTGTGACAAACTCCTAGACTCTAGATGCCTGAGAAAGTAAGATTCAGTAAGTCATTTTCTAGCTCTAACTGGAGGATTCAGACCCTCCTTTCCTTCATTATACATTAAGCTCCTCTGTTGTACTTGCTAGAACATAAACAAGAATGTCAATCCTAGCTCAGAGTTTTACGTGTCATGATTTATAGGATGGAATTGGTTGGGACTATTATCAGAAGAAATCCCAGAGACCTTCTCAGGGCCAATAGAAATAGAAAAAATTGAGTAGACCCAAGGGTATACATAACCTTAAGTGACCTAATACCTGTGATGCTTCTCACTGACATTATCCCACATTAATACAAATTCATAAATGTGGATTCATTATGTGAATTCATTGGTTACATTACTGCTGATTTATTGCTGTTTATAAAAAGAGGACAGTCCCCAGCTGGACTTAAATGGCCTCTAGGACCTCCTTATTGTGCCTTCTGTTACAGGGCAAGTAGGGTGAGACTTCACATCACCCTTGGGGTCAGGAAAAGTTGGGGAAATATAAGAACTCACTTTTTTTTTTAAGCATTTGTTGTGGGTTGAGAGAAAATTATGCCCAGTAACTCTTTTAATCCCCTCTTAGGTTGGTTAGGACTTTCCACACTCACTCAAGCTGGAGGCAAGGTTTCAACATGGGAAGCATTTCAATGGAACTTTTCCTTACTTGCTGCAGCACATAAAAACTGGAATTAAATTGTGAGCCTTTCCAGAAATTCTATATATTCAGGTGTATTATCAATGTTTATTGTTGGCCTCCTTCCACACACAGCACACCAATGAGATGGGCTGTTGGCAAAAAGAGTAGAAAAATGACAGTTTGGGGAAGACCTCTGTCTCAGAGATATCACAATCTAAGGAATTATGATTGAAAATTAGTATTCTTATGCCATATAAACAGTTCTATTGCAAATATTTGCATAAAAGTACATGAATGTGCAGACATAATGCTTGTTCGTTAAAATCACCCTCATTTTAAAGTCCTAAATCTCTGTAAACCTCTGCCTCTATGCAGTTTTACCCTTTTTCTGTTCCTCCAGGAGAAAAAATAAATGGGATTTTTCTAGGGTGATATATGTCACTGCTCAATCACCTGCACACAACCAGTTGTCTCCATTTCACAAGAGATAAATAAAAGACTTTGGACTTGTCTTAAGTATCATCAATCTCAGGTCTATTTGATTCAGTGCTTTATACACCACAGCTCTCACTTTTTCTGCCCCAGATTGCAAAGGGTTTTCCTTCCTAAGGAAAAGCAATTGTTACCTCTGTCATAAGGGAAAGATTTTGCAGAGACTCTACACCTTGCACTTTAGATAACTTTTCTTGGAGGATTTAATCTCTTTTCACGTACTTCAGATTGTCTTTTTCTGCAGTAAACACCTGCTCATTTTAAAAATTTCTCAGTGTTTTTAGGATTTTAGGTGACTTCAAAGAAAAGGTGTCTTTGTAAGCCTGTGTACTCAATACATATAGTTACTACCTCTGTTTAAAATATTACAGCTGTCATTGGAAGCCACCTTTCAATCAGTGTTAGTCAGCATAAAGTGACAGAACAACTCTGCAGACATTTATCATTCTAATTACTGCTCAGTAGTACATTATTCTCTGCTCAGTCCTTTTGTACAAGGAAAAATAAGCATTGTATAGTGTGCCTTTCCTTGGGAACTTTTATATTATTATTGATGGTTTATTATTAAAATGTGTAAATGGATTTTTCTTTTTTCATTCAAGTCTTAATACTGAATACATATTTTCATAATGAGCTTTTTGGAAATCACATAGACAGTGTCAGACAAAAAGTATGAGTAAGATTTCTGCTACCATTTTCTATCATAGTGTTGTGACAGAACCATGAGATTCCTTAGACTTTCTGGGCTAAACTTATAGATCTGTTCTGAAACTGTCTGTCCAGCTTGTGGGCTGATTTTAATATAACATTGAACCATTCTTCTGGTATCTGCAGAAGAGTCACATAATTTTATATCGAGGATAGAAGATAGGTCTCTCACCCAAAAAAAGGACTTGCACTTAAATAAGGACACGATAAAAAAATTATTAATAGGAGAAAAATAAAAGCGAGAGTTTAAAAACCAGACTTGAGCATATAAATAATTGTGTCTACATGAAGATTTTGCTTGGACTCCTTTCCCCTTCAAAACCTCAGTCTCTGAAGGATGAAGACCTTTCAGAGCAGTCTGTGCTTCTTTCTTTATTGAGGGCACTTAAGGAGGTGATGAAATACCTACAATAGCCATAAAAATGGTTATGCAGAGTCTGATTCTGCAGAGTGCATCCAGCAACTCCAAGACAAAAAGAGTTTTGTTTCCTTAAGTCTTCCTTGCCCCAGGGGCCTTTGTATGGGATTTGCAGCACTTCCTTGGACTATCACTTTAATAATGATCAACAAAATCTGTTATGGAGAAAGCTTACATTAGGTTTAAATTTTTTTTTCTATTTAGTACTTCATATTTTAAATATTTAAATATTTTAAATCTTTTTACAATGATTTTTGGATCATTATGGATGGAAGGTCTTTTGGCTTATTACAGGGAAAACAATATCTGTTGGCTGTTTAGAGAGGAATCTCATATAATCCTTTATTAGTATTCCAGGAAAGGTTTTGACTGTCAATGTCTTCACATCAGTCTAAAGGTCTCCTTTTTTTTCTCCTTTTGAATTGACATAACTAATGACAAGTAGCAGTAAAGCTTTGAAGACAAAAGCCATTTCAGTCCTTTATAGTTGGCAATACCTCTGCCTTCATATGCTTATGCAGGAAGTTAAAAAACTCAGAGCACAAAGAAAAGTTAGCATCCAGGAGGTGTGATTTATCTGCTTCAGGCTCGTGCACTCATATGCTGTCAGGCTCAGAAGATGTTTGTAGCTGCAACTTTTGAGGCACAAATCAACTGCAAAGTCTTTACTGAAGACTCCCAGCTGAAATGCTGGAGAGGTGGAGGGGCTGGGCGGGGCACGTGCAGCAGAGGATGTGGAGAGGCAGGGAAAACCCAGCAAGAGACTACTGTCTTTTAAATATCACAGCTCGTTGGGGGAAATTGTAGATAACAAAATACTTTTAGATAATTGCACTGTTCTCTCAAAGAAGATATTGCTATACATTTCCCATAGCTTGAAAGGGATGAAAAATGTCTGAACTCTTCAGAGTAGTGCCAGACAGTCTCAGCAGGATATGTTTGTTAGTGCCTGGCTTGCACTAAAAGGGAGCTATTGACACAAAATATATCCAATATGGAAAGAAATGCATTTTCCCTTGCAAAAGAAGGAACCTCATGTAAGAAATTCATAGAGATGGTCTGGAGAAGGATTCTGTAAGAGAACAAATGCCTAGATGCTGACTGCACCTTCCTTTGCCAAGGTCTCTGGTAAGCTAGGAACACTAGGCTGTTAATATTTTCTCAAAAGGAAAAAAATATTAAAGAAAATCATATTCAGAGCAGATCACTTGTCAGAAGCTACCTCATGAACTCCTATTAAGGTAGCAACAGATTAAAATCTAAAGTGGACGGAGTACACATCTGTATCTCAGACTGGCAGCTATTGCTGACAAGGTAGGAAAGCCTTTTCTGCAGTGGGTGGAGCCATCAATCTTTTAGAATCACTTAGACCATTTTCACTTAAAATATTTACTTGCTACTAAAGTGAGCTAGAGCATTGTCAACTCACCCTTGAACTATCCTGCTCTTTTCTTATGTGACACGAAATCTTTTCATGGATGAGTTGAGGTTTATAGTAGAGTGCAAAAAGTACAGTCTGGCTGAATTCCTGAGAGTAAGGACTCAATACTTGGTGCACTTAGCTGGACTAAGCAGCTACTGACTCATTTGTAGTTGTGAGGGACAGGACTGGATAATCCTTACTGTCTGAAATTCAGAGAAGAGAATCATGTATTGGTTTGGGAATGGCATTTTCACTATCCCCTTTAAGGC
This sequence comes from Picathartes gymnocephalus, assembly GCA_013390045.1. Lineage (NCBI taxonomy): Eukaryota > Metazoa > Chordata > Aves > Passeriformes > Picathartidae > Picathartes > Picathartes gymnocephalus. The sequence continues at coordinate 33,228 of WEKY01030963.1, forward strand.
TCCTAAATATACCATCACTGAATATATCAAAATTTTATTGACTTTAAAAAGAGGGAACAAAGAGGGAAAAAAAAGACAAGGAACTAATGAAATACATAACTGTAAATGGTAACAGGTTTTAGATGAAAGTTAGAGTTGAGATCTGTTGTATTCCCATGGGTTAGTTCACAGGCATGCCAGGAAGTACAGAACTGGAAGCTGCAACGTGTGCCATCATTAAATGTCTATGTTTGTTGCCCTCACAAGCTGCTTTGAGAAAGCAAAGCTTCTAAAAGTTTTGCAGAAAGCATTCACTGCAATTCCAGTCTCTGACAAACTGCCCACAGAAATTTTATTGTGCATAGTAAGCCATAGTTAGATAAGGCAGACTTGCTGCTGTCTGGATCTGGAAGTTACCACCTAAACACTTGAATCCCTACATGTTTTAGTTTATGAAAAGGGATATAATCCCCAAGACTGACTGGTAATCAAACATTTTGTGCTTGCTACACCACTGTTGTGAAGGAGAGTCCTATGGCTGCATCTCAACACATCAAGGATGGAACTCTAACTTTTTTTATTTTAACACCAGAGTTATGGATCATCTGTGGAATAATTCTTATATGGAGCATGAAAACATAAAGGATTCACTATACATAGTGAATAAATAAATAAATAAATAAATGTTTTCTCTCTAATTCTCTGTAGGCTTCTTTCCATGCGTGTTTGAAATCTGAAGAGGCCACTAGAGGAAGATGTGCTTTCATTGATGGATGGACAAACAACTCAGGGACTTCCTGAACTTTAATATCAGCTCATATGCAGCTTCAGTTATTTTTCTTTGGATGCTTTCCATTTTTTCCCAAGTTGTATGAAGAACTAATTTGATTTCTCTTTCATTGTTCTGGCATAGACACTTAGGCTTCTGAAAATCAGTTAATTACATAAAGCACTTCTTTCAAATTCTACCAGTTTCGAATCACCATGGATATGTAGGGACAAAGGACAAGAGGCACAGAAGAACTGGCACACTGTACACTGTGAAACATATTATTAAGCAGTATCAACCCAAGGGAAGTACCATTTTGTTCCACAGAGACACTTTTTTAAAAATTAATTCTCTCTCTCTCTTTCTTTCTCTCTCTTTTTAACAAGATTCATTTCCAGTGTATTACTTTGTATCAAATTCATTTTTTCTCTTTTCAGTTTCACAACTCTAACATGGCTGTTGCTTTCTTCATAAAACTTTCTTGCATTAGATTAATTCATCCTCTTTCTTATCTGTCAGAGTTCATTGTATCAGGTGATTGTAATATTTAGTCTACTAAAAAATTGAGTATACTGACAGAGCTGATCTGCTATTACCCTTATAGTGTGAAAATTCTTTGGTTCTGAGGTGAGAGGGAAATTGTCATGGGGGAAGCTGTCATGGACTGGCAAAATTTTCCCAATGTAACCCTGGAAACTTTTAATGAGCTAACATCACTGCTAAATTTCTGAAAGTGTCCTCTCTGCATTGTTGTCATGTAATATGGCAGTTGAAAGGAAAAGAGAAAAATAAATGGAAGGAAAAGGAAAATGGAAAAGGAAAAGGGAAAAGGAAAAAGGAATAAAGAAAAGGGAAAGGACAAAGGGGAGCAGGGGGTTTTTGTGTTTAAGTAGAACAAGCATCTGCAAAACTAGCACTGGCTTATGCTTCACTGTGAAAATGAGTCAAGCTGGTCACTCACTATCCCATCACACAGAACCAAAACTTAGATTTTGGAATCCAAACAGTGCTTTCTTTGCCCTGTTACATGGACTTGTACAAACAGTTCATCCAGGAGTATTACACAGATAAATGAGCCACTAAACCCTGGCATGGAACTTTGGCCTGTATCAGGGATGAGTGGGCAAACCTGGAATGCACAAATGTGGTGGAATTTCTGGAAGGAGAAGAAATGTTTAAAAATATCTGCATACGTGCACTTTGTGTTTCAGCAGAGAAGGGTTTGTTTGTGTTCTTTTACCACTCATATTTTTAAATCTTGATGAACAAAGATTGAGAAGATTGCATTCAGCCTGAAAAAGAAAGAATCTCTCACTGAGTAGCTGATCAGAGGGGCTGAGAAGGGACAGTTCTCAATTTCAAGGATTAAGGAAGCCAGCAGGGCACTGAATGCAGCAGCTCCACTAGAGGGAAATACTGGCCATAGAGGAAAAGTGGAAGTGACTGCATAAGAGTTGATAGAAAACATTTAAAGGCTTCTACAGATCATTGCATTCAGGAAAAGAAAACAAAAATAAAAACTTAGAGGTTTTCTAAATGCTCCAGAAGTAAAAAATAATAATAAGTTAAAAAGTGTTTAACTTTTTTTTATGATGGTGATACACAGTGAAACTCATCTTAATCTCTTAAGAAAAAGCAACCCTCGGGGATCTAGGGAAGAATTTGCATAAATATCTAAATGTGAGAGTAAAAATGAGAGAGGAAGAGGCTCTTTTAAAGATTATATTAAGGTATCCTCAAAGCAACTCTAGTTTTATTAGAGGAAACTTCTCCCAATGGAGCTGACATTTCAGCTTGTAGGTCTGACATCTCCTGACTAGCAGCAGCTCTGGGCTGGGGGAGGTAGAGGAAGTACCCAGCACAGAAAAGAAAGAAACTTCTGAAGTTAATAGCAGGCATGTGCAATGTTGAAGGAGAAAAATTAATGTCAGGGGACAAAAAGTTTGTGAAAGAAAGCACCAGTAAGTTTCCTAATGGAAGCTTCTCCTCTGTTTCCATACTAGAGGGAGGGCTGTTAATTTGTTCCCTCTGTACGTGCACCTTGCACTGGGCTCGGTCGAAACTCTCAGCCCTGTGCCGTCAGTGGTTAACTCAAGGTGCATTACAAGTGTTCACCCGTGACGCTGCCCCGGGGCCTTCTGTGGCCCTGCTCTCTGGGGAGGCGAGGGGACAGAAGGAGGGACAGCGTAGCTGCAGCGGCGTTTGCCAGCTCGGCATCGCAGGGATCCCTGCGCAGCTGCAGGCAGCCCTGGAGGGGAGGGCACGGCAGCCTCTGGGACACACTGATACACATGGTGCTTGATGGTTTTGTGGTTGCTTCTCAGACGTGTGCCTGAGTGCCCGCTGCACCAGCAGCAGCCCCGGGACCCCAGCAAGGACATGGCAGGCAGGGGCCATGTCAGTGCCTCACAGCATTGTCCCTCTGCTCTTTGGTGGCATAGTTCCTCTCCAGCTTGACTCCTAATGAGTTCCCATGAGCAGAGCATGTGATAAAGGACAAAGATTTCCAGCTCTCACGCTTAGGGTATGCTAGCTGGGAGGTCTCAGCAGAGCTGTCCTCGTGTCTTGAAAAGCGCTTTGAAAAGATCTCCCACTTGTGGGTGATTGGCTTTAATTCTGTACTACAGCTGCAATTATTTAGTGTGTGTTATAAATGAGCTCTGTAAATTCGTGCTAAAATATGAATTGAATTAAAGTTATAAGAATTAAAAGCTGCAGCCTCCTTAAAACCAGAAGTTTCAAAACTCTCCTGAAACCAGTTTGGCCAGGAAGGGGTTTCACAACACCAGAGCAGTCAGAGAAGAAGCCTATTCAGTCAATAGGTGAGAACTCCATCCCAGGTGGAGTCAGATTTGTATCACAGGAACATTCACACTACCACTGAACAATGATGGCCTGATCACTATCACCTGATATCTACATCTCGGCCATCACGGAATTATGTTTCTGGGAATCCTATTGTGAAGACAGAGGAGCCAGATGGACCAATTTCGTCATCTGGAGATGGACAATTCATCGCAAGATGGACCATTCATCACACCCAGAAACCTTTTTGTCCAGCCCTCTACAGTGAAAGAAGAACCTCATGAATATGATTCAGGGCTGAGAAGAATGGACTGGATGTGGTCATTCCCCAAGAACTGTATAAAATCACCCTGGCTGAGACAGTCGGGGTGAACCAGGGGAGATCTGATGCGATAGAGGTCAGATCTATGCGCGTTCACCCAGTACCGACCCCGGGCTCGGTGCTGCTCCTCAATATTGTGGCTCATTGTGACCGATCTTTCGGCCGCATAATAAATTTTATTCCTTTATAAATTTGATTGGGCTATCTCATTTATCACATGTGCAAGGATACATACTAAGGTGTGAAGGAGCCCCCAAGTGCTGCTGTTAGGGGGAGAACAGCAGGGTTGAAGCAGGGAGGGCTGAAGCCAAGAGCCAGGAGTTGGAAAGATGCACTGTGATGAGGACCTTGGCAACAGCATGTTTAGGACCACAGACAAGGAACCACAGATTTTGGCAAAAAAGGAAAAGGAGAGAGTGTGTGCTCAGGCAGGGCTGTGAGGTCAGAGGGGCCAACTCTTCCCAGGGATAGGATGGCACCAAGCAGGGTGTCCAGTCCTGGGTGCATCCAGCATCCTGCTGCTCTTGGGGATGCAGGCTGCAACCACTGGCAAGCTGCATTCTTTCCTATAGCACTGTGGGGGAGAAAGGGGAAAAAGGCTCAAGGTACCAACAGAAGGGCAAGAACCATCATCTGCATTTTATTGTGTTGCCTTTAGAAAACCTCTCCGTTCCTCAGTATCCTGACCTGCAGACCTGCAAGGATGCTGCTTGCCTTCCTCACTGGAGCACTGCAAATCTCGACTCATTAGCGTTTGTAGCCTGTTTAAGAACACTTAACTGAGATGTGTTAAAGAAGCGAAACATATTACGTACAAAGCATGTGGATAATACTGATGCTCATACAAAATATGCTTCAATAAAAACTTAATAACTTACCGAGAGGCAATAAACCCAAGTGTTACCTCAAATGCATTATGCACGGCTAATTTACAATTCCTGGCATGTTTCTACCTTGGAGAGCCAATCAGCACATGCTATTTCAGAAAAGGTCTCCACAGATAAGCAAAATGAATGTAATAGTCTCCTTAGCTGGCTAAAATCAGCATCACTCCTGTGACCGCTGAGTCAGGTTACACCAGCTGCATAGCTGGGCCCATTTTGCTTGGAATGACCAAAATTACTGATTTCCCTCCCCTGCTGGGACATTTGGGTGCTGGGGCTCAGAAACTGAGCTGCTGGAAGACTGAGGTTCCCCAGACAAATTTACATACTCAATTTCAGTAAAAAGATTATGTCACATTTGTAATCTATTTCTGAATTAAAAGAAATTCTTGGAATGGCCCTTGAGAATTGAGGGCACAGTGGTATTGTGATCGTTTGGAAAACTTCCATAATTACTTTTTCTATAAAAAGAATATCCATATCATACATTGTGGAGGACAGAATTTTTAAAGACATGAGGCAAACTGATCTGAGTGGATTAAAACTGAGGCATAGATTTTTAACAGAATGAGGTAGCATTGGATAAAATGGTTTTACTCTTGTTGCACTGAAATAATCATTGTAGGCAGCCCCTGTTCATGCAGTGAGTTGAAAATTCTGGGTCCTAATTGTAGAGGCCTGGTCTCTAACTGCCTCTTAATGTGAAAAAGTGATGGAAATAATTTTTGTCATGTTCTTGCATGCTGAGAGGTCCTAAATAATTAGAAGCATATTTTGTGAATTATGCTCAACTTACCAGGAGGAAGACATCCTGGAAGTTTTTTAGTCTACTTGCGTCAAAAAAACCAATCAACCAACCAACCAACCAAAATCAAACAAGAGCAAATTGTGTCAATTGTCTTTAAAGACTTTTTGTATTCTTATATTCTTGGAGGAAATACAGATAATTGTATTTTTCTACACTTTTTTGATTTTTCACTTTAAACTACAACTGAAATAGAGTTAAGCAAGAACATTTCAAATGTTGTTCCTACACAGAATTCCATATATGTTCTTAAATTTCTGTGCTCTGAGCAAACCTCATGACCTGGCTGAAACTTAAGCTCATAGGTGTGCTAAGACTAGGAACTCCCATCCCCCTTGTCTTTCTCTCTTTTGAACAGCTGCTTTTCTATACACAAGGATCCCCAAATTCCACTTACCACATTGACTGGCTTTAATGTCCTTGTTTTTTTGGCATCCAGCTCACTTCCCATTCCCAGTAACTCTTTCTCATGCCCACACTACTCACTCCTTGCAGCAATTTGCAGTGAAGCTATGAAGTTGCTCAGAAAATTCACATGGCCAGGGGCAAACTGTTTCTCAAGTAATTTTTCAGCCACTTCAGTGCCATAGATAGTCCACAGAATGATGGCAGAAATTATTTGCCAGTCCCAGAGGGAAGGGACTGACTGAGTGACACAATCTCTTTGGTAGCTGCACTTAATCATGCTATCCTGAGGTGGCTTTCCAGATATGCTATTTATCAGGCTATTTCCACCCTGCCAAGGTGCCAGATTTTCAAGAAGGAAGAAGCGTTCTTACCCAAATGTTTGTTTCTATTGCTCCTGCACAGGACTGGGTTGCCAAACAACTCGGTCCTGGCACATGCAGTGGCTGCGGAGGAAAGGGGCTGTCACTCTACCTCCATGCTGGGGCTACCTCCCTGTTCCCAGCTTTCTAACAGATCTATCAAAATTATGTGCCAGCTGATACGACAGAGACTCGGTCTTCAGGCAAACCAGCAAACTATGCATAGTGTGCATTTTAACTGAGCAAAGCTCAGAAATGGAAGGACTGGGCTCACGCTGCACAAGGGAGTCCATGGAAGTCACTTTGGCACCAACTCAGCGTGCAAGCTGAGCTGCATCAGTGCTGTGATCCAAGAACATCCAAATGCTGTATTACCCCTCTCCAAGCCATTTAGCTCAGCAATTAATGCTATTTTTCAGAAAAAAAAAAAATTTAATCACCATAATTGATAAAATGCAGGAACACACTACAAAAAGGGAGAAAATAATCCTCTGAATGTCATGGCACAGCAGGAAAATTAGCATGATGGTATTTAAACTGTGAAGTAATGTGCACACCTACAGTACAAATGTTCTTTATCAAGCATCATGCCATCATGAAGATTATGGCAGGCAAAATATGTTATATAGTCTCTTGCAAGAAGATGAGACACAAATCCCAACATAAGAAAACAAAAGTATAAGAATTATTTTTACTCAGGGCTGATTTTCTGCTCTTTCCTAAATGGCAGAGGGGAGAGGGAAAAAAGGTTCTTGCAAAGGTTAAAGAAAATTTGTAGAAATTTAGAATTAAATACCATCAAATTAATAACCAATTAAACTCAGTGTCCTAGACAGTTAAAAAATATAAATACCATCAGCAGATGCTGGAAAGCAGTAGCAAACAGTTATGTGGCAAGTTGTGTCTATTACAAAATAGATGAGGAAAAATAATGGGGATATCTTTACTTTTCAAATTGTTATAGTTTTATTCAGGTCATTTATGTCAACTCATAGTCAAGAGGGACCATGGGTACTGTGACTGGTGACATTATTCACCACATTCCAGGTAAGGGGAGCTTTATTACTATTCTTCTTTTTCTTGTTATTATTATTATTATTATTACTCACTTACTTACTCTTGCTATTATTGCTTATTATTTACCACAGATGTACCAGAAAAACAAGGGCTATAATTGTTGGTATGTCTACGAGGGAACTGTCCTCCTAAAAATGAAATCTTACTGCATTTTGTGTCATTTAGTAACACCTGTAACTTTGTACATAGTAACAAATCATGTAAAAAAGGTATAAGAAAAGAACAAAATATTATTTTATGTGTTTTGTTACCAATTGCAAGAGTGACCTACATTCAGTGAGTCAAAACAAAATCCTCCTTCAAATTCATCACAGTATGAAGTTCCTTATGACATTGGTGAGCAAGCTCAATAATTTGTTTAATGAACTCAGTCACAGATGGAGACTACACCGGAGACTGTTCAGAAGCAATTCTTCATACTTCTCAAAAAGTAACTGTGTCAGGCATTTGGGGACTAAACTTCACACAAGAATCCACTTTGAGAGGACACAGAACTGACTGCACCTACCCGTGCCTCATACAGCTGTTTGTCAAAGCAAAGGGAGCAGGGAGGGGAAACAATGATATGTACCTGAAAAAGCACTGCTTCTTAATTCCTGCTGATTTCATTCTGGGCAGGGGAAGGGAAACAATCACCTCTCAGGCAGTGTCTTAAACAGTGAGACAAAAGGCCGTAAATAGGCTGGGTTACACTCCTTTTCTCTCAGTAATCTATCTTTTTCTCTCTATACATTTTCAAAATGGACTTGTGGGGAGATGCCCACACTGAGGTCCCATCTCTCTGCTAGATGCTTTCCACAGGGTCTCTGCTTGCCCCAGTATCCCAGCACAGACAGCATGCTGCTTGCAGCGGTATGGACATTTTCTGGACTCTTGGCTCTAATTCGGGTTTAAGATCCTCTGCAATCTATAAGGCACAGCATCACAGGGTGGAAAAGCAGATGTCCTGGAGGGAGGAAGAATTGTTGTCTTGAGTGCTCCCTTTGATGGCTAAGCTGCATGAGGAGAGGGATGGAAACAAGGCACCAGCTGTGTTTCCTGCAGGAGCTGCTCCCATCCAGGGACAGGTTTTCAGCCACCCCCTGAGCTGGATGCTCACAGGAGTCCCGTGTCCCATGCTCCACGCCCTGTGTCCCATGCCGTGGTCCTGGCTGCACAGAGGATTTGGCAGAAGCCAGCCCAGCACCCTGCTGTCCCCACTGCAGAGCTGCTGCCATGCTGGGGACAGCTTTAGACAAGCTTGGTCACAAATGGATCTAAACAGCCAAAGTCTACTGACATCTCGTTTCAGGCTCCTCTGCCTGATACATTGTTCTGAGCCCAGATTCGCTGACTCCTAGTTCAGCTGTCCTTATTAATAATTTTTAAACCAACATTTTAATTTTTGTTGTTATTATTGAGAAGGTTTCATTTGCTGCTCACTATTGTCCCAGAGACTTTCACATCACTCAATCTTTGAACTCTTTTTGGGAGGGAAATTGTTTTGTTTTTTCTCTTGAGCAAATGAGCTCTGTTCTTTTTTTTTTTTTTTTGGTTATTGATCACTGATAGTGCAGGCCTGAAGTACTGATTCAGCACAAAGAAATGGCTCCAATCCTCCATACAAGATGAGCCTTTGGGTTAAGGAACGCTCCACTGAACCCATAGATGCCCCAGTAAAATTCCTTTTTCTGTGATTTTGCTGCAGTGAAATAATTTGCTCCCATGAAGAATATATATATGATAAATGATCAGGTTATTTTTATTCTAAATTGTATTTTATATGCGGCAGTCATTGGAAAAGTGAGGATCCAAGAGGTTCAGTGTTTAAAGCCAGAAGGAATCATTAGGTCATCTAGTCAGGCTTCTGAAATATCATAGGCCATTAAATTTCATGATGGTATCTTATATTAAATCCAAAGGTTTTAGAAAAACCAAAGATTTTCAGGCGCTCACATCTTTTAGGAGATTAAACTGCATGTTGCAGGCAGAATACCAGAGAGACTAAGCTGGTGCCAGAGGAGTAGTGAATGGCAAAAAATTGATTAAGTGCAGGAAATTCCTACAAAATTGTGCCCTCATCACTAGGGAAAGTAGAAAAAAATCCCCTGTCAATCTCCCCTGGGATTTAAGATGCATTTCTGACCCCCAGGCTGAACATGTCATGGACAAAGTAAGGAACCTGTATCAGCAAAACAAGGGCAGGCAATCAGTCCCACTGACTTGAAACAAGGAATACCCCCTTTGTCTGTCTAACCACACTGCAGAGTCTGTGGCATTTTGTTAGGAAAAGCATGAAATCCTCTTTTCTAAGAAAGGAATTTAGATGATGCTTTTCTGTTCACCTGATGGGAAATGAAGTCAGCATAAAGAAAGCTGACTGAAAGATTTGACTGCACTTTCTCAGTGGCACTGGTTGATGGGATGGATCAGCTACAGAGTTGACTGAGGCAAGTGGATAAGCCTTTACCCAGGACCCACCAGTCCTGCTGGGTCCTCCTCCAGCTACAACTCTCTAAGAATAGTAAACTTGGAGTTAAGGTCTTGCTTGAAAGGAAATCCTGTTTTATATTCACAGCTTTTCCAAATATCTGGACTTCTTAAAATTTAAGAAAACTGACTATATTTAACAGCAAATGTGAGCTTTGGAATAGGATAAGTAAGTGGGAAAACATACGGAAGAATTATTTTATAGGGAAAGTAGCAGAAGAATGAGAATCTTGGTGAAGTGCCCAAAACTGCTACAAATTAAGGTTTAGTTGAGGTCTTAGGGTTGGGTTGGACTGGATGATCTTGGAGGTCTCTTCCAACCTAGTGATTCTGTGATTCTGTGATATATTTATCAAATATTCATGGACTCCATCCTGCTATAGGCTTCAAATATTTAGCATGAAGCTGTTCCTTATGTTTTAGTGATTCTGAAGAGGTTGAAAGATCCCCCAAAATCCAGAAGAACAGATGGATATGGGCAAACCTTCATTTCACGGTGAGGTAGCTGCATTCAAGAGAATTGCTCTAGGGAAAATCTCTGAAGAGCTACTTTGTCATCTCACTGCATTGAGATAGGTTTTCTTTGATTACAACCAAAATCAAAGCACTCATCTGATTCAGGAACTCTCAATGCATTTCTTAAGTGCTACTTTTTTATTATTGAGCAAGAATAAAGTAAAGAGTGAATGTCATTGTAGTACTAAAGACATCCTTCTGGATTATAGGTGAACAGGAGTCACTAAAGTCTGGCAGGCAACCATGGGCTGCTTAAAATGGAATATTTAATATTCTGTGAATGTCCTCTTGCCTTCAAGGGATCCTCCCACAGATTTGCAATGTGTTGTCAGCCACTTTGCTTGCTGTCTTGAAGTAGAGTGGTAACCCACACAGAAGCAAACTGCAGCAGTATTTAAGCTCCTGAGAGGACAGGAGAGCACATTTTCAGCCTGATATATTGAACATTCTGAGTCTTTACTCAATTAATTTTTCAGAACTGGCAGGGCATCCTTTATGCTAGGTTAAAGTGATCCTAACACCTCTTATCAATATCTCTACAAAGATCAGCTCTTGACTGGTACCTTTGGCTCGTGTGTCAGCTTGGTGCATGTCAGAGGAAATGACTCTGGGCAGCTACAGGGGTAGGTGGTGGTACTGTGTGAATTCCGTCTCCAAGCTCTTTGAGCAACACGGTGCACTGAAACAAGGATATGAGTGGCATTTAGTTCAGCCTGTAAATGAATAAAAGCAAAGTGTCATCCTGTGCTTCAGAATGAAAGAAAATAATTCCTTTAGACAGACTGATCTAGTTTTATCAGCATTGACTTAAGTGGCAGGCCAGGGTGAAAGTCCTTTGAAATTTCTGTGTTGTAGCAGGAGAGGTTTGCCAGTCAACACAGAAGAAACTCTATCCAAGATTTATTTTCTCTGACAGATTATTAGACAATGGAATCCATAAGTGAAATTTCATAGTTTGTGGTTTCCAGGAGGTCAGACTTGAGGATGAAAATGGTCTGCTCTGAACCAAATATCCATGGCTATTTTTGCAGAATGCATTCTATTTTAAAATTTATTTAAAAATTGGTGAATTGAGTGAAGGAAAGAAAGTTGCAGTAAGACTGGAACAGTTAATTTAGTCTTTGATAGTATTTCTCATCTCTTGCCAGATTTTGTCTTTTTGCAAGAGACAAAAAGATCACAGTCCTTTACTTTCCCTCACCTTTGTTCTGTTTCAACATAAAGCAAAGAAGAGTGACCTCAGCTCTTCACAACTGAATCCAAGGACTGGTTTATGAGGTTTTTGACCTCACAGTGTAAAGCTATTATAGCAATAAAATATATTATAGA